>JAHPZR010008942.1:27500-30000 GCA_019787425.1 Platygyra sinensis | reverse complement strand
TTTCAAATGCTGACTTTAACTCCTAGGGTTAAGAGTTCCTAGTTTTATTAGAGTCAGGGTAAGGGTTACCGCTCGAAACTAGGGTTAACGTTGAAGGTTAGGGTTACGGAACAAGGTTAGGGTTAGTATGATTCTTGTTAGGGTTTGGGGTAGCACTCAAGGTTAAAGTTATTGCTTAGGGTTAGCGCTAGCGCTTATTTTTAGGGTTAGGGCTAGCGTTCAAGGTTAAAGTTATTGCTTAGGGTTAGCGCCAGCGCTTATTTTTAGGGTTAGGGCTAGCGTTCAAGGTTAAAATTATTGCTTAGGGTTAGTGCTAGCTCTTATTTTTTAGGGTTAGGGCTAGCGTTCAAGGTTAAAGTTATTGCTTAGGGTTAGTGCTAGCTCTTATTTTTTAGGGTTAGGGCTAGCGTTCAAGGTTAAAGTTATTGCTTAGGGTTAGTGCTAGCTCTTATTTTTTAGGGTTAGGGCTAGCGTTCAAGGTTAAAGTTATTGCTTAGGGTTAGTGCTAGCTCTTATTTTTTAGGGTTAGGGCTAGCGTTCAAGGTTAAAGTTATTGCTTAGGGTTAGTGCTAGCTCTTATTTTTTAGGGTTAGGGCTAGCGTTCAAGGTTAAAGTTATTGCTTAGGGTTAGCGCTTCGTATTAGGTTAGAGTTAAGGTCAAGATACGTTCATGTTACCGCAGTGTTAGGCCAAGGAAAACAATCTCCACTTACGAAATCTAGTGCACGAATCGATGCGTAAATCAAGTCAATGAATAGTGCCTAGAGATAGAGGCTGAACATTTTGCAAATCGGCTACGTCAGTGACTTAAATGTTTAAATGTTTCTATGTGAAATTATTTTTTTGGTAAAAAAACTGCTCGTTCCATGAAATGATTATTTCTGACAACACTGAAAAAGGAAGCCTTAAGCTAACATGCTGCTCATGCTGAAAGAAAGCATATGAAACGGAAAATTTATCAGCAAAGGAACGCTGAAATACAAAGCAAAACTTACATTTGAGCTGAAGTTTTCTTCTTCCTAACCTGCGATCAGGCGTTCTTTGTCTTCAGTTTTTTCTTCGCGGCGGGCTTGATCCTGTCACAACTCAAAGTAATCATCTGCTTGGAAATCCACGATACACACTCACGGAACGCTTGCTTGCCAATTTAACCCACCTGTGATTTGTCTTTGGCTTCTGTTTGGCCCGTAAAAATGGCTTTCAATCTGTTTAATTTAGCCGGCAACTTTTCACCCTCGGCTAACACTCGGTACAGGTCAAATTTCAAGGACTTTGCTGCCTGGCCTTTCTCGCCAGTCCCCGGCCGTGTCTGAGTCACACTAAAAGGCGAGCTATAAGTCACGCACACAACGCTCACGGCGCTTTATGTATGAAAGATTATTATGGGATATCCCAGAAATTTTTGCAGCGAAGGTTGTTGGATGGCTGATTTCAAGAAAATAATAAGAGTCTAGAAAGCAGTTCTAAATTCCAAAACTGACACACGCCGAAGTTTGGCAAATGAGCCATAAGTCCAGGACGGATGCTTTGTTTTGGAAGAAGAAGCGTTTCTAGAGTCTCCCGCCTGGCTCACTTGTTCTTCAATGGCTAAGTTAACGACAGACTTAAACCATGATCTCGGAACAAAAACACTCCTCGTTTCTTTGAGGAATGCTAGGTGACTTAACGAGGGTCAAAGGCTTAATGATGCCAAATCTCCTACCAGGCGGGCGCAAATATTCCTCGAATAAGCTTGGAATATCGGTGGAAACAACGAGCAAACTCTGCTTAATTAACAGGTAAGCTCTGAATTTGTGTTATCGAAGTAATCGATGCTTTGCGCGCCAAAAGCAAACGTCACAATGGCAGCTAAAAAAACATGCCTACCAGTAAAAACGCCAAATCAATTACAAAGACACGAAGAAGGATTTTGAAAGAAGAAGAAAAACAACGAGAAAAAAAAAAGAAAAAAAAGACTTCACCGGCTTCGAATCGAGCCCTCGCGTGTCATGTCAAAACAAATTCGAATCAACTTCGTTCGGCGCGTTATCCACTTGAGCTAACGAAGCAGCAGTGAGAAATTATCGTGTTATATAGTGACTTCATCCTTAAGGGAAACAAAAGGTTTCTTTTGTTTTTCGTTTAACAATAGATCTCCAAAAGATGCCGCTTGGAAAGAATGAGGGTTGTTTGCATAGGTAATATCTCGAAAACGAAGAGCAAACCAACGAAAAAAAATACAGGCTGATGTTTTTCAAATGGAATGAAGGCCACACGCAAAAATTCAGCTAATTTCTAGCAAGAAACAAAAACAACCAAAATCATCACTTATCCCCCTTTTCCACTAGCCTCCTCATATGTATTTCATGATTGTAATTCGCTCTGAAAATGTTTTAATATGACTTTGCAAATGCATCAAGATCTGATCTGTACAAATATGCTGTTTTCTTTTTCCCAGATGGAAACAAAATGGGCACAGCCCTGACATCAATATTCTTGATGGTTATAAAACCCATATCAA
>JAHPZR010008942.1:17500-22500 GCA_019787425.1 Platygyra sinensis | reverse complement strand
CTTCCTGTGAGAGAAGACGTGATTTAAATAACCTTAAGTTGTGTTGTTAGAATTGAATAGGCCCTCTTTTTGGTAGGCCTGAACTTGATATGATCCGTTTTCACCTTCTGCCAGTTGTTTTATCTTGAGCTAGTTGTTCCATATACAACCAGTTGTCTTATCTTCAGCCAGTTGTGTTAGTTCTCAGCACCTAAACTTGATGCCATTCCATATCAGAATAGGCCATTCTTTTATTAAGTTTTGTTCGATGCCTCAAAGTACGTGTCCGCTAGTCAGTTGTCCACAAGGACTACGCAGACCGAGTCCATTTGCTTCATTTTGAAACACTTTCGCAACGGTTCCACTTTACACGAGAAACTGTTACAACATGTTTGTTCCTGTTTTTTAGATCTGAAATAAAACGTCAAATATATTTAGCTTGCTGAGTACGCAATTTCGTAGGTCTTTCCTTTGGAATATAAATTTTATCCTCGGTTCAAATTTTTTCCTTTGTTTTGGGGTATGGCAATGTATGATAACGAGTTTCAAACAAATGAAAAAAATATGAACCAAGGGTAAAACTGAACCACAACACAAACAACAAATTCCAATTTCTTGATGGCGGGGTTTGATTTTTTCACTTTTTGCTGTGCTCGAAAAGTACTCCTTTTACACACGAACTAATATATCGTATTTTTTCGCCAAGCCTCGAATGAGGAACTGCCTCCTCGATTACCGACAGCGTAACGTCGGTAAATCGATCAGTCGCCCGACTGAGAAGCAGAGTTTGCTTTGTGACCTTAGTGACAACGAGATTGAAATTTAGTAAGTATTATCTATCCGAACACCGAGTTTCCTTAGTACTTTACAAGAACTTTCAATGAACGGTTAAAATTCTGCTACCTGTTCAGCAGGTAGCAGAATTTTCGGGAAAAATTGGTGCAAATTTAAGAAGTGCCAAGCCTCGACTAGGGGTCCACCACCCTTGAGGACCGTGGCCAAAAATTTAAAGGTTTATTTTAAAAAATGAGAAAAAAAATGACAATTACCCTAAAATAACAAAGTAAGCACGTACAGGTTCTATTATTACAAACTATCTTTTACCTGCTTTCTTCAATACTTAAGGCAAGTGCTTTTCTGAAAGCTTCGCTTTCAGAATAAGGACCATTGATGCTGAAGACAAAAGTTCACAGTGCACATTTCCATTAAGGTAATTCCTTAGTATTGCATTGCGCATCCCTACTGCGCACGATTTTCGCGTCATCAGCGCGTGCACATGAGCGCGTGCACGTGCAAAACGTAAGAGATTTCCCTCAAACTAAGCTCGATAACGGAATAAATTCCTCTTTTCTCTTAAACGAGCACGGTGACCCCCGATTTTTATTTCAGGTATTTGCTAAGAACAGTCTAATGAAGAACATATTTGAAGAGGAAAAAAAGTTTGATAGTAGAACATAATTTTTTTTTGGAAAATAGTTCCCAACTGGGTGTATTTTGGCCAAGGCGAGGACTTGAGTTAATCACGAAACTGTCCGAAAAAGTGCAATATTCCCACAACCAGGCAATCAAAAACGGCTTAAATGAAGCAATACTGCTTATGTCAATAAATGAAGCTTTACTCTTAAGACAAAACTTTGTGCCTTTCAAGTAACCAAGATTTAATTCTGTATGAAGGTGATTCGAACTTTTAACGCGCAACCAGTAAAAATACCCCATTTTAAGAGCCTGCTGACGCGTAAACAAGCACGGTGACCCCATTTTTTTATTGCATTTTTGTTATGTTCATATTATGAATGTTCATTACGCCAAGTTTCAAAAAAAGTTTGATAGTAGAACAATTTCAAGGGAATTACCTTAAAAAGTAACTTTTGCAACATCAGAGATAGTGAAAAAGAAAACAAAGAGACAAATCTAGAAGCTTACTTATCGTTCCACAACATCGGTGGAATGAGTGAGGTATTCTCACCATTTTCCTAAGAAAAAAACACACACAAAAAAAAAAATCAGATGTCACAGAAATGTTTCTCTAAAAGAAACGCAAATTCTGCCAGTGGGAATACGTCGACACAGCGCAACTACTTACGCTGTCATTAGAATCTTCGTGAACACTCCTGTGGAGAAAAAATTATATGAGAAGCTAGGTACAGTCTTAATTATTAAAGTTTCAGAGTTACAAAGAAAGCATGCCAACGCAAATCGACCGGCTTACAAAACCTATCATAACTGTTGCCTGCCATTGCACAGAGTTACCGTAAAATCATTTGATTACAAAGTGACCATGTAATTGCCTGATGAACTGACAAACGCAACTCAGTGACAGTTCACAGTTCACATATCTCATTACTTAGCTTATGACATTTTCAATCTCAAACTGCCGTTTGAAAATAACTTACATCGTTTCAGAATGGACATCCTTCCTATCAGGTTCTGTACAAAGACGAATAAACAGACAATGACGACGTTTTCCACTTAGCAACAACCAACGAAAGAAAGGATCGAAAAAGACTGAAATGATTATCAAAATGGCACTGAACTGAAATCACCGTCATCCATTTTGCACGCCGAACGATGCAGATCTGTGCATGCGCTTGGAATTACCGCTGGATGAAAAACCTGTTGGAAATCAGGACTGGGCCACCGGGCCTCCAGGCTGCTGGGCAATGGCGGGCCGCGGGCCACCGGGCCGTGGTGGGCCGCGGGCCGCCGGGCCGTGGCGGGCCGCGGGCCGCCGGGCCGTGGCGGGCCGCGGGCCGCTGGGCCTTCGGGCCGCCGGGCCGCTGGGCCGTGGCGGGCCGCGGGCCGCTGGGCCGCGGGCCTGCTTTTAGCAAAACCCAAGAAAATTGATGGATTCAACACCCTCTTCTCAGGTAGTGGTGATATGAACTGTGGGCATGGTATAGACATTGATAGGGAAGATTGGGAACGAGGATACGGGCTGATTCGCCTGGACACGACACCAGCAGGGAGTGGTCATCCGGACCACTTGATTCCTCATCGTAGTGGCAACGTCAACCTGTATCTCAAATTTGTCAACCCTACACCAACAGTACTCAATTTAATTGTTTACGCGGAGTTCCAAAATCATTTGGAGATTGACCGTAACAGGAGAGTGGTGTACGATTTGTCTCAAGGTGCTTGAAGATGCATACGACTCAAGAATTATGGCAAGTTTCATTACATGATCCTATCCTAGCATCCGTCATGAGAGGTGTATTTCCCAGTGACAAGTTGCCAATCGTAAACGAGTATCCTTCCGCTCTGATTGCAAATACGGACCCTCACGATCAACCTGGAACGCATTGGATTGCAATGTATTTTGTCACGCCTGACGAAAGTGAATTCTTTGATAGCTACGGATTTCCTCCTGAGACCTATGACATGGATGAATACGTACTTCGAGAATCTACATACATGTACTTCAACGACAAACCACTACAAGGTCTAACGTCAGATGTATGCGGAGACTATTGCTTATTTTACTTGCTTCATCGAGCACGAAATGTAGATCTGAACACTATTCAAGCTAAGTTTAAGCGATATGACTCCCAGTGGAACGATGCACAAGTCGCACAATTTATACACAGTTATTTTCATTCTATTACCAGTATTAGCACTCGTTTTCAAAGAGAAGAACAAGCCTGTAAATCATTTCAATGTTGGCGTAAGCAACTAATAAAGTAACATTAACGTTAAAAGGTGTGTGCACGTCATTGATAGGTATTTAAAAAGTGTTTGCCTCTAAAAACTTTCATAACCAGTCTGCGTTCTGTTGCGACAACATGAGTCAATTCAAATGCCCAAGCAGTATCATAATAGCTGGCCCAAGCCAGTGTGGAAAGACAACGTTTACAAGACAGTTGCTTCAACAAGCAGATTCTTTGTTTGAACGACCCATTCGCAAAATCGTGTATTGCTATGGACAATGGCAAGAATGCTTTAAGAATATGGCATCCCGGGTGACATTTGTAGAGGGTATTCCTGAAGATATTCCCAGTCTATTTCCTCCCAATTGTCGTCCAGGAATACCAATACTCGATGACCTAATGCGGAACTGTAGCGATGACGAACGTATCCTTGATCTGTTCACAAAAGTGTCACACCACTGTGATGTGACCTGCATCTATTTGACCCAAAACCTCTTTCCACCGGGAAAGTTTTCTCGCAGTATCTCTTTGAATGCACATTACGTCATAACATTTAATAATCCACGCGATACCCTAGGATTTCGCACACTGGCGCAGCAAGCATTTGCAGGAAGAGTTCCTTATGTATGGGAAAGCTTTCAAGATGCTACGTCAAAACCCTTTGGGTACCTCCTTATGGATTTACATCCGCGTACACCAAACATTCAACGACTACGAACCAATATATTATCCGGATCAGATGCCTATCCTGTGATTTACGTGGACAAGAAAAGTCATAAAACAGATGAACCATTACCGGTTGTTTTCACTTAACATCATGACTTCACACAAGTCACACCGTACGACGAAACGTCCAAGAAAAAATCAGCGTGGTGGTAATATGGTCTTGCGTTCTGGTACTTCTACTGAATTGAAAGGGGTATCAAAAAGGCGTCTAAAAATTCCCAAGCATTCAAAAGTCAATCAGCATTTACCTTTCCTTTGCACCTGTTTTAAGAGTACTGGAAAACAACGAAAAGACCTGATAGCGCATGCTAACAAGGGACAAATGGAAGCCATCAGCGAGATCGCTTTAAATCTTCTTAAAGGGAACATGATGATACCTACTCCATCATTTAAACGGTTGAAGCCACACAAGTCAAAGCTCCTCTATCTAACACACAAGAAACCAAGTCTTAAGAAGAAAAAGCAAGTGCTCAATCAAAAGAGAGGATTTTTACCGGCTCTCGCCTCTTTAATTACTCCCCTTGCCATCGATTTATTAGGAAAGGTTTTCAAATGAAGCACGCACAAAAGATGGTGATGATACCTGAACATTTAATGCAAAGTATCGAAACAGAACATCGCTTGACGGCTCCCGCTCAACTCCCGACTTTG
>JAHPZR010008942.1:7500-12500 GCA_019787425.1 Platygyra sinensis | reverse complement strand
CTTTGCAGTTAAAGCAGAAGATAGAGAAAACTGCCAACAAAGCACTGTAAAAAACAATGAACTTTGGTTCGTCTTGGCATGGAGTACCAGGTGTCACTCTGTAAAAAAGGAAAGGAAACCATTTGAACTTGGGTCTTAATTAAAATATGAATATTTTTTTTGTGTAGTTTATAATCATCATCATTATTATTATTATTATTATTAGTATTAGTATTAGTATTAGTATTAGTATTAGTATTATTAGTATTAGTATTAGTATTATTATTATTAATTCTGTATTACATACTACTTAATTGGCATATCATGTTTATAACAATATTGGCTATTACACCTAGAAAGGTTTAGTTCCTCAGCAGTTACTGAAAGTGTGAACTACTATTGTTGTTGGTGCTGTCAATACTTTGCAGTAAAATTGCAATGAACTAGTTAGCTATAACATTCTTACATACAAAAAAAAAACTGACTAAGTAGTGACAACTAAACATTTCTTACTTTATAGTATTTCTTGTGATTGGTGTATCCTTCTCTTCGTCATCTCCATCATCGCCCATTTCTGCTTCCTCCTCTGACAATTTCCATTCAGGATCAATGCCATCTTGGTTTTCCTCAAGTGGAGTTTCATCGCTCAATGGTTGAACATCGGCCAGGCTTTCGTCTGGATCATTCTCAATTTCCGCAGCAGGAAAGAATTCGTCTTCTTCATCATTCCAGTTGGAAGACACTGAATCGTTTTGTAGTTGCTTTAGTTGCTTTAAAGTAAAACAAAAACATTTGTACTAAGGCCACCTGGATGAAAACGCAATAAACCTAACTCAGATAGCCTGCTGTAAAAGGTTTTTACCTGTCGGAGATCTTTGTTGATCTTCTTCAGCTGGTTAACTTCCATCTGCAATGCACCCCTTCTTTGCTTCACTTTCCGACATGAATCTTGCAGCTGTGCGAAGCGCTCAGCAAAGGTTTGGCACATTTCACAGGTAACAGTAGACATTTCTAGCTCAGATGGGGTTGAAACAGAATCAATAGCCACCGGATCAGGATTAGGTGAAGAAAGTGGCGGATGGACGAGTGCTTCAACTTTTTCATCACATGGCACTGGTACTGACAGAGAATCAGAACAACTCTCATCAGTTTGTTCTTGTCCGTCTGGTTCTTCTGGATGAATTGTCGTCTGCTTAGCAGCATTTCGAATAATCTAGGTGTAAATAATATATATAAGGCGTAAACCATTTAGTAAAAGACAACTCGATTTCATGTCTTTCACACCTCTCACATATATCACAGGCACACACATACCTTTCTTCGCTCACGCGGGGTTACAACATTTTCTTGTTGCTCCACACAATCTTTGGTCGGCACAGCATCCTTTTTCAGCCATCGTTTTGTTTTAAACGATTCATCTCCTCCGAGATTTAGACCGAGCCGTTGTTCAAAGTCTGATGCATCGAAATGCACCGAGCAAAGCACTGATGTTTTCGATGGCTGCCAGTCTGCTCGATGTCTTCGCACGAAGCGAACCCATTTGTCGCGAATTGCGTCTTCCCGAGGAAACATATGCATCGATACACCCTCTGTTTGGGAGTTATTTTTGCAACTCACATTTCCTGGCCCACCAGCAACACAATACTTGCCCGAAATTCTTTTCTTCGGCTTCTCGACATTCACGCCACACTCCATGCTTACTAGGGGTTTACTCTGAGCTCGGAGATGTACACAACCAGTGACGTCACAAGGCTGTTTTGGCCGCGCCAAGATGGCCGCCAATTTTGATCTCAGAAGCACAACTTCGAACGGTTAAAAATATACTTTCCTCGATGCGTTGGCCCAAAAAAAGTACACAGCGTTTGTAAATAAGGTTCAAACTTTATTATTATACAAAAATCTCGGATACGAAAATTTCGTTTCAGTAGCACTTTAACAATGGTTTTTCCGCCATCTTGAATAATCGTCTCAAAACTAGTTTGGTATACTTTAAAACCGGTTTGACCCGTTCCCAACAAGATATGTCCGCCATTTTGATTAATCAAATCCAACCGGTCTCAAAACCAGTTTGACCGGTTTGACAGTGCTCCCTGATTGGTTCTCAGCCAAGTCTTTGTTCTCTCTCTATATAAACGCGACATCACCCGGCTGGTTGGGCGGTACGTTCACTCCACTACAACACACACATCTCTCTTAAAAACTCATGAAATATTCAATAACAAAACTCTTAAAACAATAAAACAATACAATAAAACAATATTACTCTCCCTCTCAATTTCCCTCACATCTACCTACAAGACCTGCATCTCATTAAACCTCACCAAACCCCCCATATACCTACACGGCCTGTACCTTATTATCATTGGTCATTAATTCCGTGATTACTACTTCATGTAGAACCAAGTGATCTATTCATCTGAGGTATACTACTCAAGCGACATAACTTCTCTTCAGATTTTTCATTTTCTTCTCGCACGATTTAGCATTAAAGGACGCTCCTTTCTTCTGTAGCTCTTCGCTTATTTCCTCCCAGAGGGTCTTGTTCTTTGTGTTTATATCTTTAAATCTTTCTCTCTGCTCGGCATAGCACGAAATTAAAGGGCCCTAGTCAGCCTCCGCCATTTTCGATGACATCAAAATTATTGATATAGCATGGTGAAGCGAATTCTTTTTGTTTGACTGTAAGCTTTTAAATTTGCAAGTAACCACCTAGTATCGAACCCGGAACCTCTGTTTCCTAACATCCCTCTTATATCTTTACACTACCAGGTTGATTCGCCAAATCTCCCCAAAATTTAATTATAAAACGTGACATTCTTAAACATTAATAGAGTTGACCCAAACATCAAATAAGAGCTAACCGCAAGCAAACCAGTGTGAATATGAACAATTAAGCATTTGGTGAGTGTATTTTACTCCGTCGACAAATTATACCAGTTTCTACCTTGTCCAGGCCTAAACTAAAGGAGATATGGCATCGTTAATTCTGAAAGGCTTGGTTACCAATGATGGCATCCACCGTTTACGAAAATGGCATCGACCGTTTAAGAAAGGGCAATCAGCTTGGGCATCTTCGCTCTCTCCTCCGCAGAGGCCTCCTTCGTGCTGGTTTCTTGGCTGTAGGCCTGGGGAGAGGGAAAAACGGCAGCGCGCGGGGAGTGCAGGGAAGGGGAAAGAGAGAAGAGAGGCCTCTGCCATATTTCGTGCGTTTGGCTGGTCAGATTTGCGGTTCGATAGTTATGGCTGAACCAGAGGACGATTTAGACAATTTTGACTGCTCTTTTAAAGAACTAAGTTTAAGAGGTAAGTAGGCGTAATTTGATGAAGTTTCGATTCTGATTAACGGATTTTTGACCATTTGTGCGTTTGCTGTTGTTGCACGGTCTGAATCTATGTTTTTACTTATTACAGATGATTTTCCCTTTACATAAAAGGATACTAACCGTTTGCAATCGAAGTCTGCCCAATCGCTCAACGACCCTCGCCGTTTCCTCGCCGTGGCGATCTTGAAAGACAGCTTTGCATTTCACACTGTCGACAGCAGCATTACGATGCATTGTGCGATAATGCTGACTTAATCCAGCTCCCTCGAGGAAAAAATTCTCAAGACCGTCTTGCTCAAAGCATTTAAAACATATCGTTTTACCGCTTTCTTTCGGCTGTTGAAACGGTCGCATGGAAAGAGAGAACAATTCCTCTGCTACGACTACTGCATGTTCCGCCACCTTGTAAATATTGATGAGGAATGCGACCTAGCACCAACCTCCCTCGGAAATCCGGAGCCATTTTGGATACATTATTTGGCAGAGGCTCCCGCACTTTCCCTCCTCCCATCGTTCCCCGCGCCCCCCACCAAACCCAATATTATTCAATAATTTCCCATAGGGAGCCTCTGCGGAGGAGAGAGGCATCTTCGCTCGACTGGCCCACTGTTTCCGGAGAAACGCTACTTGATGGCGCACTTGATGATAAGCCCGAGGGACCAGGTTCAGGCGATTCATGGCTGAGCTGAGATGGTAAATACAAAAACTGAGGAGGACTTGAAATATTCACGTTCTCACCATTTGAAGGGTAAGGATGTACTGTAACGCCTTGACCGCTGTCATTACTCCACTGATACTCCAATAAATGCGTCCAGTATTGTCCTGTTGATGGAAATAAGAGATACAAAAACTCGTTAAGCATCTATAAAAATTATGAAAATACGAACAGGACGGATAATTTCGCCTCAATTCACGACAAAATCACCTTCTCAGCTTTTTGTATCCCTGTCATAAAGAAACGGACGGATCGTGAATCCTAAAAATCTGGATTTAGATTTGATCTAATGTATCAACTCCAAGGGTGGATCCTTGAGATTCATAATCCATTTTCAAATTTTAATAGAGAAACGCAAAATCCCTTTTTGGATTCAAGAATCCGGATTTGGATTTTTATAAAAAAACGCACCCTTCGATCTCAAAGTCGGTGACGCCAAATTTTTCTCAGTTGCAAGACGCAGAATACGACATCGTATTCCCTCACCCAGAGGCTTTCCAGTCCTGCAAGCAAAGCATGAATCTTTTTTAAAGTTCACCTCATCAGCGCGCAGTTAAGCAGTGGTAGTCGATGAAGCTCACTGTATCTTGGAATGGTAAGTTGTTAAGTTTGCGATTTAATCAAGCTTGCTGGTATTGTTTTCATTCGATCTGTTTCTGGTAAGCGTTGCCTGTTTTTCGATAAGTGATATGAAAATAGATGCGATTTCTGTTGCGGTTTAAGGTTGACTCAGCACATGCACTTATTATTACTATAATCTTACACAAAAGAATTCTGACTGGTTTGAACATATTGCAAACCAAAGAAAAAATGTAACCATATCATTGCAATTATAGTGTACCTTCTTTCACATTACTTGATGCAAGCAATTAAATCGCTATCAATTTTTAGTTTATGATCACACCTGGCTGTAAGTGTTCCCGACGGTTTTTGCAAACGGTGAGAGTTGGAAATAATTTTGTTTTCCTCACATCAATGAGAAA
>JAHPZR010008942.1:0-2500 GCA_019787425.1 Platygyra sinensis | reverse complement strand
AATTATAGTCTTTCGACCCCTAAGATGTTATTGTGTCTCGAAAGAGAAAAACAATCTTTTCTATTGCTGAAGGGTACTTTTTCAGTTAAGCAAAACTCCACAATACAGGGTCACTTATTTCCATTTCAGTAAATAACAAAAGTATCTATTGTGTGATATGACTCTTTCTTCATAACCTTCCGACAAAGTGAGCCTCTTTTTGCAAATACATCTTTTATAAATTTTTTCTAGCCTCTGAAAATGAAACTGGTATTTCTGTCAGCTTCAAGATATGATACTGATCTATCGATCGATGAGGAAACTTGGAGCTTACCTTGATTTTCAGAACTTTTACAGATTGTGATAGACATAGAAGCCGAGTAAAGGCCAAGAAGCTAATATAAAGAACAAAACTCACCAGAACTCATATCCATGTCAAATACTTCAATTTCGTTTTTCTGATCTGAAGAGATCTCCGGTTTACGTAGAAAACTGAGTCGAGAATCCTTGATGGGGGAGTGCTGTCAAGCAAATAATCGCCGAAACTTGAACACAGCGTATCGGTACTATCGTCGAATATTTTAAAAGAGAGATCGTGACTACCTGGGTCAGTGTCCATCTTTGACAAGAACGCGAGTGGAGTCAGAGTGCGGAAGCGGACGGCGGACTATAAATAATAAAATATATAAAAAAAAAACTATATAAATAAACTGAAATGAAAATAATAAACTCATAATTAAAAATGACATAAAACTAAGCCCAACATTTTCATTTTTATGTCTACAACACCACTATCCAGAGGAAAATTGAAAGGATCAATATCAGTATCTGGCAACTGCACAACCTACCTCTCCCCTAACCCAACAGTAACACTAACTTATTTTCTTATTATAACATGTTGGGTTAGGGGAGGGGTAGGTGAGCAGTTGCCCAGATACTGATATTAATCCAATTTAAATAATTAGAAACAATCCGTTTCCGCTTTTATGTGACGCCATCTTTTCCAAAATTGTAAATTAACAATTTCTCTGAAGTTCCAGTTTCATCAGATATGTAAGACACTAGAAGAACTTGACGCTTTACAACGTTTTAACCTCGCCATCTCAGGGTCCAAGTTTATGCGTTGCGTGACAACAAATTAGGGATCCGAGAAGGCTCTCATTATCGCTCAAGCTTTCGCTAACTGAATAGTTCTTGCACTAGCAGAATTATTCCTTTCAATAGTTTTCAGCTCTAAAGTAAAAATATTTCGTTTAAATATCAAAACAGTTTCGGCCGCCCTGCGTCTCCATACAGAGCACTATGAAATCTGAAATTTGGGTGAAACACATTTTTGAGTAAAATTGTAAAATTGGTCCTGAAAAGCCCCAAGGGGAGTGTCCAATTACGTCCAATTACAAATTACAAATGAAAACCGCACAGACTTAAATCTTGGCGAGGTTGTTCATATATCAATCAACTATATAATGTTCCAGATTCTTTACTTCGTTTATGGTTACGATTTTTATTTTTAATGGCGTGACAGTGTAAACCTGCAGTTTGTCTCAGCATCGCAGCGAGATACAGAAGTGTTAACAGAATTGTTACATTGCTGGCATTAGAAATATATTGTCATTTTTGGCAATACATGAAACTTTTGGTCTTTTCAGAGCTAGAGGAGGCTTTGGCGGAGAAAATGGCGCACTAACAAAGTTGCAAAGTCTGCGTTTTGAGACTATTAAACATAGTGTGTCTTGCATAATGCCGCAGATTTAGGTCAAGGTGTTTTAGTATTTGTGACGTTTGCATTCAAACTAGCCCGCACAGATAGTTTCATTCGTAAAAATCGACCTGGCAGTAGTGGGGGGCACTGTTTCGGCGGTCTTTGTGGAGTCATCACTGCCGTTCACGAATTCCGGCTTGACTGTTCAGAGAGATGGCTAAAATGAAAGAACACTTCAAATGACGTCCTTCTCTCTCTGGGTTCTTTGGAAATGTCGCGCTGGCACTATCACGCCAGTAAGTTGGCCCGAAACTCCGAGCAATAGAGAACACGTTTATTCACAGAAAACAAGAAGCAAAATACAGGCAGTCAAACCAAGCCGGCAAACGTACATACGTTCATTACAATTCTCAATCTGGGCTATTCAATTACAAAATTTAACTACAACATTATATAAAAATAAGCTAATCCAATAGAGCTAACATATACTGGCGCTATATTTATATTCAAAAATGAAAATTCAAAATTTTTCCCATGCATAGTTTCTCCACTTAGTGTACGAGCATATTTGAAAAAACTGCATCAAAATCAACAATACACAAATTTAATATAAATGTCGTAATGCTTCGTATCCTTGTAAGAGAAAAAATAGTTTTGAGGTGTCCGAAGGAAATTTACTATTTCAATTAAAATTATACCACTGGGATCGCTGATAACGAAAACTTGTCACAAATTCAATTTGAACTCGCGAATATTTTTATCCATCTTCACAACTTACAAAAAGAGCACAAATGTCATTTCTGGTTCAATCTGTGTATA
>JAHPZR010008941.1:17500-21914 GCA_019787425.1 Platygyra sinensis | reverse complement strand
TTCATTGGGGACTTGTGTGAGTCGTGTGTTTGGGTTTTGATTGGATGGCGGGCTCATGTCAGTTAAACTTGTTGAAAACAGGGCCGGGTTGTTCGGAAGCAATGTTATCCGACTCTAATTTAGGATTAAAAGCAAACCGAATTATAACTTTTTCTCCCATACAAATGTTTTTTATTGCTTTTGTTTTGTGTATTTTGTGATTATTAAAACTCAAAACAGAAGGCAAAAGGATATACAAAAAACCTCACAGCAAAGTTACAAACTCAAATCAAAATTCTACCTTATCCTGGGTTATAATTAGCTTATAATTGGGCTGGGCTTTATTTAGGGTGGTCTAAATCTATATATTATATAAATGTAAGGGTTCAATGCATTAAAATTAATTGTAATCTATTCCTCGATAGATCCTGGCTACACCTCTGACATGAAATACAGCTACCCAACAAAAGTGATTTTCACCAGCGCCATGTTGTTCACCTTCCTGGTGTCTCTGATGGGCAACTCTCTTGTCATCTACGTCACAACCAAAAATCGCTCCATGAGAACATCAACGAATTGTCTAATCATGAACTTGGCAATTTGCGATCTCTTGATCACCGCATTACAGACCCCTTTATTTATTAACCAGCTTTTCACTGGAGGCACGTGGTTTGAAGGCACCCTGGGGACAGCCATTTGTAAAGTGACCGCGTTTGGGATTTCTGTGTTGGTGTACTGCTCGGTTTTAAGCCTGGTAGCTATCGCTCTCGATCGATTTCTTGCCGTCGCTCAACCATTGAAGTATAAATTGGCATCGAAATGGGTGGTAAAAATAGGAATTCCAGTCGTATGGCTGATTTCATCTCTTTTATCGATAAACTCGGTATTGGTGACGAACATTCAGAATTACTCCGAAGACGGAACACCAAAATGTATCAAGTCTGAACAGAGTTCTCCAGAGGAGTACATATCTGTGTCATGTGTAGGTGGATCTTTCCTGGCGCTAATTGTGCTTTATTCCATCATTTGTTATCGTCTTTGCCGAAGAAGCATTCCTGGCGAAGTTTCCAACAATCATCAAGCACTTTAATTTGACCAGGTAAAGTTATTTTTATCGGAAAGTCTGGTTTACCTCAATTGGACATTCTATTTCTCAATGAAACGTTCTTGAAGCCTGTGATTCCCAGTACATTCTATACAGTGCCTGGTTTTTCTACTTTCCGTAGAGACAGAAAAACAAAGTGCGGAGGTGGTGTCCTTGCTTTCATAAATAACAGCTTGTGTTCAAAACGAAGAATTGATTTGGAGAATGAAGATCTTGAGATTGTATGGTTCGAGGTATGCCCGTTTAAGTCAAAAAGATCTATTATCATTGGCAGTATATATCGACCTCCGTCTTATCTTAAGGATGACGATGCGAAGCTGGAAGCTAACATTGAGAAGGTGCATTTATTGAACAAAGAAACGATTATCCTGTCAGATATAAACATCGACTTTTTGCGTAAGAGAAATTACGATAAACATCGCCTTGTTAAAAGTCTTCGCAGTATGAATTTTAAACAGCTTACTAATGAAGTTACGCGCCCCACCAGTGGGACTTGTCTCGATCATGTTTACTCTAATCAACCCCGACGAATGGTCTCTGTTGGAACTCGTGACATTGGATTAGCTGACCATTTGCCTGTTTTTTGTGTTCGTAAATACCGTAATGAGGTGTTCCACTCCAATTGTCCCAACATCAAAATCAAATACCGAAACATGAAAAATTTCAATGCAGAACACTTCATTGATACGCTTGTGAATGCTCCTTGGGACACCTGCTTTGTCTTTGATGATATTGATGATATTGTGGCCTCTTGGGAAAGTATTTACAATGACGCTTTAGATTTGTGCTGCCCTTGGCAAGAAAAAAAGGTCAGACGTAAATATCAAAGTCCCTGGATTACTAGACAAGTACTGGATCAGCTTCGTATCAGGGACAGTCTCCTAAAAACTGCTAGGCGTTTAAATACGGGCAAAAGTTGGGACGACTATCGTGCAGCCAGAAATAAAGCTGTTACGTTGGTGCGAAGAGCTAAACGTGATTTTTATCAGTCCGCTTTAAAAGTCAATAAAGATATCAAATCGACCTGGAAAACAATCAAATTGTTAAATGGATCAACTGAGAATTCCTGTGTAAGTAGCCTCGAAGTGGGTGGCAAAGTGATTGATGATCCAAGTGAACTTGCTGAGGAATTTAACACACATTTCTCACAAATCGCCGATAAACTTAGGGAAAAATTACCTGATTTAAATAGTGACTTATCTAGATTGACAAATTTTGTCAACTCCAGAAAAGATCACGACGTTGTTTTCACACTTCGAGATATTACTGTTTCTCAAGTTATTAGTATTCTGAAGAGAATTAGTCCAAACAAATCAGCTGGTATCGACAAGATTAATGCACGTTTACTTCGCTTGGCTGCACCAGTCATTGCGCCGAGTATTGTTAGGATGATAAACTACTCATTCGCAACTGGAACTTTTCCTCAACGTTGGAAGACCGCTAAAGTTAGGCCTTTGTTCAAAAAAGGTGATGCAAGCGACCCATCGAATTATCGTCCAATTTCTGTCCTGACAGTCTTATCTAAGGTTATAGAGCGTTATGTCCACGATTCGTTGTACGACTTCCTTCAAGTAAACAACTTGATTTTTTCTAGACAGTCTGGTTTTCGTAAGCACCATGGTACTGAGACTGCTCTGATTAAAATAGTTGATGAGCTCTTACTAAATCTGGACAACAACAGAGTGAGTGGAGTACTTCTCGTTGACTATTGTAAAGCTTTCGACATGGTTGACCACAATTTATTATTGAAGAAGTTGGAGGCCTATGGCGTTACCGACAGAGCATATAACTGGTGTCAGTCCTATCTCTCGGGTAGACGTCAGTTGGTCTGTATTGATGGCAAGAATTCGTCTTTGGCTTGTGTTAACCATGGAGTACCACAAGGATCTATTTTGGGTCCTCTTTTCTTCATCTTATTTATCAATGACTTGCCACTTTATATTACAGCGCAGACAGATCTGTATGCCGATGATACCACCATTACCTGCTCTGCTGACTATAAGTTTATGCATAAACTTGAGCGTGAACTCAATAATTCTGTAACTGAAATCCTAAACTGGGCTGTGACAAATAAACTTCCCATTAATGTAGACAAGACAAATGTAATGATCGTAACTGGCAAGAGACTTGAATCCAAATTAGATTTTAAACCATCTGTGAAGTTTAGTGACCATGAACTAGTAAGCAATACTTCTAGTGCTACTCTGTTGGGTTTGGACATTGATAGTCACTTATCGTTTAGTCAACATGTTGATAAAATTTGTAAGAAGCTTTCTCAACGTATAGCGCTTCTCACTGAGAAAAATCAGAGTTTATCTGCCTCTTAGGCAAAGACTGTTATATTATAATTCGATAATTCATCCTATAATAACCTACGCTAGTGTTATCTGGTCATGTTGTGATAAAGAATCTTTGAATAGAGTATTAAAGCTGCAAAAAAGGGCGGCTAGGGTAATTCTGTCTGTCGATAGAGATTCGCCATCTGTACAATTATTTAATAAGTTAAGATGGATTCCTTTTTATGAAGAAAATAAGATAAGCTGTTGTTCTCTAATTTTCAAACTTATTCAGGGTACCTTACCCAATTATTTAATCAAACATTTTACTGTTAATAATCAAGTCCATTCTAGAAATACTCGGTATGCTAAACTTAACTTAGTTTGCCCTAAGTATATACGCGAGACAGAAGGTGGAAAGTCCTTCTTAGTTAGAGCCTGCAAACTTTGGAACACGTTATCTTTAGAATTAAGAAGTAAAGATTCTCTCCCTGCATTTAGGAGGAGCTTATTTAATGTAATTTTTAAAAAACAGCTTAGTTTAAATCATTTTAGTATTTAGATTGATATTAACTTAATTCATTATTTAATAGAATTTTTAGATTAGTATAGTATTGATTTAGATATTTGTATGCTGTAAATTGTTTTCTAATTCAGTTTGAGGGCCACAAGTTTATTAGCTCTAAGCTATTTAGTGTTTACCCTCTATAAATAAAGTGTTTACTTACTTACTTACTTACTTGCTATTCGTACAGCACGAAAGGTCACTGTTTTAATGATAGCAGTTGTAATAGTATTTTTTGTTTCATGGGCACCAGCTTTAGTTGTGGTAGTTGCAAACTTGTTTGGTACTGAGTCCGCTATTTATATTTTTAAAATTATTAAGAAATACCCTTTTTTGATAATTGTCAGTTACTGGTTGATATTGAACAGCAGTGCGAGTAATCCGTGTTTGTATTTTATATTTATCGCAAGGTTTCGTCAAAGTCTAAAAACTGCTTGCTTAAGATGTCGTGCTCCTAACTTAAAGCTGTGCCCTATCGGACAAGTGAGG
>JAHPZR010008941.1:2500-12500 GCA_019787425.1 Platygyra sinensis | reverse complement strand
TTTTAAAGGGGGAACTTTACTGTTTTAATTAAAAAGTAATAAAAAATAAAGATAAAACAATTATTCCCTCGCCCTTGTCGGATATTTATTCTTATTATATACCATGATGGCTGAGCCAATAAAAACTCTTGAATCTCGTTATCCAATGATCCAGTTTTTAATTATTTACGTTATCCCTCCGCGACAGGTCCAGAGTATGCTGCCGGCCTCAACCACACCTACCCAACAAAAGTGATTTTCACCAGCGCCGTGTTGTTCACCTTCCTGGTGTCTCTGATGGGCAACTCTCTTGTCATCTACGTCATAACCAAATTTCGCTCCATGAGAACATCAACTAATTATCTCATCATGAACTTGGCAATTTGTGATCTTTTGATCACCGTCCTCCAGGCCCCTGCATTTATTAAGCACCTGCACACTGGAGACACGTGGTTTGGAGGCACTCTGGGAAACGTCACTTGTAAAATGTTATCTTTTGTAGGTTCTCTCTTGGTTTTCTGCTCTATTTTTAGCTTGGTAGCTATTGCTATTGATCGATATCTTGCCGTCGCCCGACCATTAAAGTATAAATTGTCATCAAAATTGGTGGTAAAAATAGGAATTCCATCTGTGTGGCTGATTTCACCTTTGCTGTCTGTGAAAGCGGCACTGACACCGAAAGTTGTGTACTTTGGAGATGAAAAAATGTCCCTATGCGTAGTTGAGAGAAGCTCTCTAGAAGTGTACTTGCTGTTGTGCAGTTTAATTCTCTCGTTTGCCGTTTTAATTGTACTTTATTCTATCATTTGTTATCGTCTTTGGAGAAGAAACATTCCTGGCGAAGTTTCCAACAATCAACAAGCACTTGCTATTCGTACAGCACGAAAGGTCACTGTTTTAATGATATCAGTTGTAATCGTATTTGTCGTTTCATGGGCGCCTATTTTTGCTTTCATGCTCTCAGACTTGATTCATGTGAGATCCCGTGACATTTCATCCATCTTGCACAACCCCATTGTGTTTGCAATGTCTTTTTGGTTGATATTGAACAGTAGCGCATGTAATCCGTGTTTTTACTTTATATTTATCGAGAGCTTTCGCCATAGCCTGAAATCTGCTTGTTCATGCCTAAGACCTCTAGTACCTGAATCAAGGCCATGCCGGATTGGATTGGAAAGTCGATTTGAAAATGCAGAGCCAATGAGAAACAGACAGACTTTGAACTTTCTCGTTCAGGAAGAAGGAGCTGTTGAGTTAACAGCATACTCGTCTTTCAACCACAGAGTCTCACCGCCTTAGATTTCAGCACAGTTGCACTTTAGTGCCAAATAGCATGTCCTTGGAGGTGAATGTGCCCAAATCCTCTTCATAACTAATGTAAAAATAAGTTTATGAAATGACAAGATATCCATGTTACTTGCACGTCAAAGAATATGATGAGGTAAGCTAGAAGTTGAATAAAGGCATGGATTTCTTATCACATGACTGTACTCACGATCTCCTGTTGAAGGAGAGTTCTCTCTGATATTCCTGTAACAAAACAGGAGAGAAGCCTGGAACAAGGCAACAGTGTTAAAGTAAAGAAAGTTCGATCACTTGCTAAAGTATTGACAAGAGCGGATCATTTAACAAAGCCCCTCCCAACGATAACGTTTTGAAATCTATTTATAGACGTACGAAAAAGGATCCATGATTCAGTGGTTAATCGTTATCAGACACAACCCACTGCGGTGGCTAATTTGTTATCATTAGCTACTCTGTGTAAGGGTTTAACGTGACTAAGGGAGCTAGTAATCACAAGCTTATGCGTCAACGCATTTAATTATATAATAATGATGATAACCAGAGAGCACCTTCAGCAATCTGTTCTCCCAGGTGCCCCTGAAATAAATAAATACAATAATGATACTCAGTAAAATAAATGTTCAATGTGCACAAATAAATATAAACACAAATTATGAATATAGTTGCAATTATCAGTCAAGAAGATAACTCTTCCAGCACGATTTTGCAGTCTCTGTAATCGTAGAGATGATGTGTCGCTGCATGTATCCCAGACTACTCCGCAGTAGTCAAATAAGGGCTGAATAGTTGACTTATACACAGTTTGAGCTGATGGTAATGTAAGGCAAGGCATTATGGGTTCAAGGATACCGATTCTTGAGGAGACCTTATTGAACAAGTTGTCGATGTGACTTGACCAAGAGATGTTGCTGTCGAGAACAATTCCAAGATATTTGAAGGTCTCTACTCTCTTTATTGCGACCCCATTTAGCATTGATATGCCAAATTGAACATAATTAAGTCTCTGTGGTGGACCAATGATCATGTACTCACACTTCTTGGGGTTTAACGCTAATCCGTTCAATTTGATCCATCTGCATCTTCAAGGTCATCATTAAGCCTTCTCAGGCATTTGATGTAAGCCACGTGGTCTCTGTTGCAGTCATACGCGTCAGTGTTCACCAGTAGCTGATAAGCTAAGTTTAGACATTATAAACAGAGAATTTGTGGTAATAAAGACTAAATGAAATGTTATTCTAACCCCAACTTTCCAAGTAGTACTCTGAATAATAACGAATCAGTTTAGTGCTAGAAACTGAGCTATACTAACATAATATGCCATTGAGATAAAGAAAACTGGAAGAAGTACTGAGCTTCAATCAAAGCTCTTAGGGCGATACATAAATACCTCTTACTAACTGAGTTCGAGGTCCGTACCGTAAATTACGGACCGAGTTTTCCCCCTTCGATTTATGGCCCCAGTGCGAAACGCGCGAGCCATGATATATCGCAGGGGAACAAACGAGGATCCGTAACTTACAGTACGGACCGAGAAGACGAGGTTAGTAAGGTATTTATTATATCTCTTATGTGTGTTGTCTGACGGGTTCGAGAACGATTTCTATTCATAGGGAGTGGCTTCGAATTTCTGAAACAGGTCAAAAGCAAAACGAGTCAATTTGAAATCGTTTTTAAGTCGTTAGCACGCTTTAGTACATAATTTAGAGCTAAAGAAAGTTTTAAACTTTTACTTGCTATATAAGTGAAAATGTGGTGATAAATCGCGCAACAGTTTGGCACCAAAAAGGCTTTAAATTTTAGCGGGCCGTGCAGGAGAGTACGGCCCGCTAAATTGACCAATCACAGTGCGCGTACTTACTTAGAGATATAATAATATTAAAAAATGGCGAACGACTGAAGTGCTTGTGAAACTACATATTCTCTATCACCACTTGTTCTATGATGATTCTTTAGTACGTTGTAGCGACGGTTTTTCACTCAGAAATCCTATAGATAGATTAGTGAATAATAACATATTACCTCAAATAGAAAAAATTGTGCTAATACTAGAAATGACGCGCGCTTACGGTCTCCGTCCCCGATTATAGCTCCTGGTACCATGGCACTGTCACTAGGTTTGTCTTCCAACTCCTTAGTGGTGCAAAAAAAATCGGCGTATCAAGATACCGTATAGTTCTTTTAAAGGGCAACTCTGTTGTCAGCTATGTCATAACCAACCATTGCTCCATGACAGCATCAAACAACTTAGCAATTTGCGATCTTTTATCAACAGGCTGGAGACACCTGGTATGAAGGTACCCTCTGATGGCAATGGTCATTTTCATGGTGACCATATTTGGGCCATTTAAGCAATAGACCACAAGTTTCTATGGGTTATAAGCTGATAAACCACGCGGGATGTTGGTAGAACACGAGAAGAATTTGTAAACTACGAGCCGCAGGCGATTTTTCCGTGGGTTTACCGGCAGAATAACCCACAGCTGATTGACCAATCAGAGCGCGCGAATGATTTGGTTATTATATAATAAGAGTTATCGCATGAAGGCTCCAGCATTACTTGTAATATACACTCCTAGTTTAAATCCTTTCTGATCGCACTCACATTCATACGGTTACCTATTCCTCCCCTGATTCCGCCTTTAGTCTTGAAAGATCCCACTCTTTACCCAAGCAAACGAAGTTAACAGAAAAACCATGCATTCACAAAGATAATGAACTGATTTACTAATTTAACATTAATTTCCATAACAGTGACTTGAGCCTTCCTAACAAAACAAATACTTTCCCAATCAAGTTTAATCATTTTATCATGAACTCATGTCCTGTTGGTTTCTAAATCTAAGAAAATGTAATGACGAAATTATAACGAGTTTTTTTTGCAATTTTCAGTCCAGAAGCCTTAATTTTCATTACACCAGAAAAAGGCAATAAACAAAATACAGCACCGAAACAGTTCCGGTTGATTTTGAGATTTTGTTCTTGATGAACTCAAAAATAATTTTTGCCCTATTTATATAGGAAATAGACAGTAATTAAACTCATGAATTTTATTAATATTTAAGTGACGTTGCAATCGTCTTTTTACCGATATTGCTTTGTATGCCAGCCTGATATCTCGTCTCAAGTGGAAAACAGTGATTCACTCCTGGGTTGCGTAAAACGACAAGCGACCAAGACTGGAAGACATTTTCCCTTGTTCTTTAAGTCAGATTGTAAACAGGAGCAAACGGAAGCAACATGTACTTGTGTGGTGTTGGTTGCCTCGTTGTTGTGAGTTGTGTGTGGATATCAAGTGCTGAAGGAATTACGTCAAACTACAATGAATCAGACGAGAAAGGTAAGTGCGTGATACAACTGAAAAGTGTTTTATTCCGGCGTCTTGTAATTAAAGGATCCAAACCTGGCGTAAAATGAAATCTGTGTACAAAATCCCATTTCATTCTAATGTATAGTATCATTAAATATTCGTTTTAAGTTAAGAAGCCCGCAAAACGGATAATACAACAGACTAGTGATTTTCAGCCGAGCGTCTTGTATGTAAAAGATCCAAACTTGCTGTAAATGAAATCTTTGAACAAAATCTTATTTCATTCAAAAGTATAGCGTCATATTAAATATTCGTTTTAGCTGTATACTGAAGACGCCTGCAAAACAGTGAAATTTGAGAAAAGTTACTTATAGGTTACTGCCCTACATTTTTCGCTGATTTTTGTAAGCGTCAGTCCACATTGAAAAACCTGAAAATATCGACTGGATGAAATCCACCCGTCCATCGCAGGTTCATCAACTATGTGCTCCAATATAAAATGCCTTTCCTCGGAATCACGACGCTCTCGTCATCATGAGTTCCACGCCATGTTCTACCTTTTTACAAATGGTAGTTACATATAATGTCTGTAAAAAAATAATTATTGGTCCAAAATTCACTGTTCGTAAAATAGTGTCATTCATTCTCGATCACTTCTCGATCGATGAACAATAGACTGCTGTTCCTCCAGTACTTGGGAAATTTACATAACAGTTAATCAGCACCTGCAGCCGAAAGATATAAATCATTAGAGCTTTTATTTATTTTGATCTGATTTTGATGATTTAGCCCACGCAGAATAATGATTTTTTTTCCGTCTTCCTCCTTCTTTTAACATTTAGACTGGATGGAGTCCATTTCGGTCTGTAATCCGACATCTACTATTGTCGTTTCTCTCATTTGCTTTTTTTTCGCTCGTCCCCAACTACCAAGAGCCTGGAACAGGCTAAGGGCCTGATTTCATGGCGAATTTCAGCCCAGCGTCTGAAACAAATCCTGTTAAAATCAAATTATTGATTCCATGGAGAGGGATTCAGCCCGGGGCGCAATATTCAGCCCGGGCTGAAAATCCTAGCCCGGTGACCGGGCTAGAATTTTCAGCCCGGCCAAACGGGCCTAAAAATCTGAAAAAATCTCACGTAATCGAAACGGAATTTCAGCTCGGGCTGAAAGCAGGAACTGAATAATACGGCTGCCGCTAGGTAGCAGAAGCGATTTCAGTGGAATTAAGGCGATAAAAACAGAGAATCTTATTCATTGTCTCTCTAATTTCAAAGCTCAGATAGAGTGTGAGAACATCGACCTCAATGTAGATAAGGTTAAACAGTATGAGGCTGTCAGGAAAAGCCATGAACTCGGCGAGCTTGAAGATATCTTTTCTTTCTTTGCAATACGTCTTTCCAGCTGAGAGATATGCAGCCAAAGACAGGTTTCGGTTCAGTTCCATGATCTTGTAGGTTGTTTCGAAAAAGTTGAAAATTGAGCGCCGCTAAAAAGCCAAACTGCGAGAGAAGCAATGCACCTGTTTTCACGATTCGTGTCCTCGGCGCCATTTTGATTCTCCTGAGACTCTTCGCGCGCAATTTCATATTTGGAACCGAGGCTAATATTTCGGCCCGGGCTGAAGTTCGTCATGTAATCGCAACAAAATTTCAGCCCGATTAGCCGGGTTGAATTTTCAGCCCGGGCTGAAATTCGCCATGTAATCAGGTCCTAACACTTTTATAAATTCAAAAAAACGGTGGAGCAAGGAGAGTGCCACGTTTCACGTGATCAAATTTGGTCGTTAGTAGATGTCGGCTTTCGTCTGTCACGTTTTCGCTAAATGTTCGCATCTCGAGCTTGGGCAGCCTGTGAACAGGGCAGTTTTGCCTGCAAAGTACAATCTTTTTTAGCTGTAAACTAATCAGAGTCAAAGTCATTGATGATTCTTCGTTTCCTTGGCTTTTCTGGACTTGTGTTAAACACACAACTGTTAAAAATTTGAAATGGCGCCGAGAGATTTTGATAAAAATGCTGTACATGAACGACGGCATACCGTTGAATTCTGCCAGATTCGCTCAGTGATGAAGAAACTAAATTTGAACTGATTGGAAATGCTGGTCGAACGTTCCTTTCATGCATGCAGCTACACTCGAATACCTAACTATGCAAAGGGGAACGACTTGTTGATGGAGCAGATGTTGTAGACGTCATCGAGGATTGTGCGGTGATTGCACTCCAAAATTATGAGTGCCTACAATTTTTAATGCAGATATTTGTAGCTCAGGACCTGCACATTATGCTGATAACAGTCGTCATTCATGCAGTGGCCCCACTTTTGCAAAAAAAATCTGGCTCATAACCCATGTCGGCTAAGCCAATAAAAAATCTCAATTCGCATTATCCATTAATCAGTTTTTAATTATTTTATATTATCCCTCTTCGACAGATCCAGAGTATGCCGCTGGCCTCAACTACAACTATCCAACAAAAGTGATTTTCACCAGCGCCATGTTGTTCACCTTTCTGGTGTCTGCTATGGGAAACTCATTTGTCATCTACGTAATAACCAAAAATTGCTCCATGAGAACATCAACGAATTGTCTCATCATGAGCTTGGCAATTTGTGATCTTTTGATCACTGTGCTCCAGACCCCTTTATTTATTAAGAACCTGCACATTGGAGACACGTGGTTTGGAGGCACTCTGGGAAATGTCACTTGTAAAATATTATCTTTTGTAGCTTCTCTCTTGCTTTTCTGCTCTATTTTTAACTTAGTAGCTATTGCCATTGATCGATATCTTGCCGTTACTCGACCACTTACGTACAAATTGTCATCAAAATGGGCGGTAAAAATAGGAATTCCAACTGTGTGGCTGATTTCATCTTCACTGTCTGTTGAAGCGGCATTGACACCGAAACTTCTGTACTTTGGGGATGAAAAAAGGCCGCTGTGTGTATTTGATAGAAGCTCTCTAGAAGTGTACTTGCTGTTGTGTTGTTTAATTCTCTCGTTTACTGTTTTAATTGTACTTTATTCTATCATTTGTTATCGTCTTTGGAGAAGAAACATCCCTGGCGAAGTTTCCAACAATCAGCAAGCACTTGCTATTCGTACAGCACGAAAGGTCACTGTTTTAATGATATCAGTTGTAATCGTGTTTGTCGTTTCATGGGCGCCTATTTTTGCTTTCATGCTCTCAGACTTAATTCATGTGAGATCCCGTGACATTTCATCCATCTTGCACAACCCCATTGCGTTTGCAATGTCTTTTTGGTTGATACTGAACAGTAGCGCATGTAATCCGTGTTTGTATATTATATTTATCGAGAGCTTTCGCCATAGCCTGAAATCTGCTTGTTCATGCTTAAGACTTCTGGTACCTGAATCAAGGCCATGCCGGATTGGATTGGAAAGTCGATTTGAACATACAGAACCATTGAGAAACAGACAGACTTTGAACTTTTTTGCTCAGGAAGAAAGAGCTGTTGAGTTAACAGCATACTCGTCTTTCAACCACAGAGTCTCGCCTCCTTAGATTTCAGCACAGTTGCACTTACGGTATTGATTCGATTGAGCGTCCAACCTGGAATAAGCGCCCACCCTGAAGTTAGCGAAAGTTAATAAGCGAATAAGCGCCCACCCCCAAAAAATGCTTTTAAGCGCCCAACTTCGAATAAGCCCCTCCCCCTCCCCTCCTCAATTATTGAGCTGAGCGACGATGGCATTGAAGTTGAGTGAGAATTATTGCCCTCGAAGAGTTTTGGCCCAGTGGCCAAAACCCGAGGAGGCATTAGGGTCTCCCCCGCGGATACGTATAAAGAATGTGTGAAATATTGTTGTAGTTTGCGAATCAATCCCGATTTGAAGAAACTAGGCGCGCATGGTGGTCCCGGTTAATTTTTCAGTCTGTTCGCATGGCAATGCTAAATGAATAATTCTTGCAACCACGCACATGAGGAGGATATCGAGGAAGATACTATTTGCTGCACGAGGAGGAGAGGAAGATATTTGACAAAATATATTTTAGGGCGAGTATCTGTCATCACAGTGATTTCCTCATGTCTTGAATTCAAAGATTATTCAGCAGTACCAGGTTGAACTGTTTGGTACAGAAGTTCATTTTTCGGACACAAATCAGCAACGGGGTCGACAGACTCGACCCAAACACCACACGTATAAAGATCACGTTTATTTGGATCGCTTATTTTTACTGAGTAATCTTACGTGGCGTAGAGCCCATGTGACGGCTGGGTCGACTGGCAGGGATCCAATGTAAATGACTGTAACGCGATACTTCTGTTTACACCTCGGAAAAAATATCTCGACTTCTGTTCTGCTTTCGAGATACGTTTGCTCGTAGAGTCCTCTTATATCAGGACAAATGGTTTGTTTCAGTATCAAACTAGAACAACAGAGTGGTTTGATATATTTTCCAGAATGCACTTCGCGAGAGTATTATGTAAAAAATATCATGTGATAGAATGAGTTAAACAGAACGTGTTGGTTTAGTTAACTTAGTTGATTCTTTGGATCACATTTATGATAAGATGCCTAAGTTACTTGAACAGTATGAGTGATATTAAAAGCTTACAAAAAATATAAAATTTCAGTTCATACAATAAATAATAGTTTTCTTATACGCACTGGAATTTTATAAGAATTTTATACCCTTGACGGATAACACAGAAGCTGGGGAGATTTAGTGAGAACTTTTACTAGTTGTAAACAGGGCCGGGTCGTTCGGAAACCGGCTAACGCTAACCCAGAATTAAAAAGTCTACAAAATTATGAATTTTTACTGTATACAACGGTTTTTCACTGCTTTTTACTCAGACTCAAAACAAAAGGCCAAACAATATACTGAAAAAGTCAACAAAACTAAATCGAAATTTTCGCTTATCCCGGAATAGCTTAATCGGCCTTTGAACAACACGAATGGTGGAACAGAGAAATAAACTCTGAAGTGTAAATTAAAGTGCTAATTGAACCCATGAATAACCCAATGGGCGTTAGCCCTAGTAAAGGGAATTAGGGGACCACACGAGGTAAAGACAAAATTCTTTTGACCTCGGTGGGAATCGAACCCATGACCTCCGGTTTAGATCTACTGTTACTCTGCCGACTGAGCTACGAGGTCGGACTTTCTGACAGAGTAACGGTAGGTCTAATCTGGAGGTCGTGGGTTCGATTCCCACCGAGGTCAAAAGAATTTTTTCTTTACCTCGTGTGGTCCCCTAATTCCCTTTACTAGGGCTAACGCCCAGTGGGTTATTCATGGGTTCAATTGGCACTTTAATTTACACTTCAGAGTTAATTCTCTGTTCCACCATTTGTGTTCATAGTGCTACGCGGCACAACATTCATTTGAACAACACGGCCCTGGAGCTCCGCTTTTAGGCTTGGCTAGATCTATACATTACAT
>JAHPZR010008939.1:0-13081 GCA_019787425.1 Platygyra sinensis | reverse complement strand
TCACAACAGTAATGGCGGCCAGTCATAAGCAGGGACTATGGTGACAATCGCATGACTCGAGAAACTCTCCAAGTAAGGACAAGTAGGGAGCTTTCCGTCGTCCTTTTATGTTTCCCACGTTATTATCAAAGTGTTCACAATGCATCTAAGAGCCCACCCTTGCATCTAAGAGCCCACCCTTGTGGAAGAACCTCAGTTGTTGTGTGACACTGATGTGACCAACTTAACAAAAGGCAGAGCACTGGCCTCGCACACTAGTTTATCGTGGTAAGGGTAACGGTGAGGGTTTCGAAAAACCATGCGACAGCAACGTAACCCCGGGGATGTAAGCCCTTGGATAACATTGAGAAAGGCATCACAGAAAATGTCACACAGTATTATAGGACTCCGCTTTCTTAATTATGCAATTTAAATGATAAGTAAGAATGTTTCGGCGCCGGACAAAAGAAAGCAGATGAGCCATCCGTGTTTTTGGCATTGAATGGGATTCAATGCTAATAACTGCCTTTATACCTTATTTAACTAGCAAGAGGACAACAATGCGATAAGTCATCAGATTCGCGGATTTTCATAATAACAAGCGGAGTCTACAAATTATTATTATTTCATTATTATAATTCATTATTATTCATTATTTATCATTATCATTATCATTATCATTATTATTATTATTATTATTATTATTATTATTATTTCATTCATTTATATGTTACTACCTTAAAGTTTCGCTTGACTTATCTCTTGTAGTGAGGCAAGCCGACAAATATCCCCTCCCCCCCCACCCCCGCCCCATCTTTAATTTCTAGTCCCATAGTCCCACTTCTCCACGTGGTTAGCAATGGAATCATTTGGAAACTTGTAAATAGCCGGGCCGCAATTTTACTCAAGAGATCTAGTCTCAAGAGACTCACCCTTTGGCACAGTCAGCTACATTGAAAGAGTGCCATTAGATTTTGATTTCGCATATCATGAAATCACGCCTTCTTGGGCCTCATGGTGATTATCTGTTTATATAGTAGCATTCAGTATTTTCTCGATAATCTTCCGCAATATTTTCAATATTTTTGACCTGCTCTAGCCAACAGTAGCCATGCTTCGTTCAGAGAAGAATCGCACACACCAATAGCCTTCAAATGACCTCAGATGTCTTTGTCACATTTTTGAATTAAAACACATTGAACATGTGCGGGATTCGTAATACTCGGACAGCACGTACCACCAACGATTTGAGAATAACTGCAGGTGGCCATTTTTTAGTTGTTATTGTCACTCGAGGATCACACGACCGCAGCATAAAAATAGTAGATTCAGGTTTTTTATTTCACAGCAATGAAAGTTTCAAAAATTTTAGACTTATTTCACAAGAGTCTTTATCAAGTAGTCTCAAAGAAAGATATTATTTATACATGTTTTTGTTGAATTCGATCCGCGAAAAAGCGACTCTGACTTGTCAATTATCGTCACGCCATCTCACCGCTATCACACCCGGTGTAACGCTGCTGAGTAAATCAAGCCATGCTGTGGATGGTAAGTCAAAAGTTATATGTTGTTTTAAAATCTGAGAGGAAGACCTTCTACTTGGCAATACCATTTTGTTTTAATGAGAACACTTAACGCCTTGCAGCACACGAAATAGAACTTTATAGATGAAACAAATTTAATATTCACAAATTTCCGCTTCAGTAATCAAATACGCATGTACTCATAAACAAGTTAGAAGCGTAAAAAAATATTACTTTCGATACAATTGCCCACAGAAGATAAAAAATAACTATAAATCATTTAAATGGGGGAAAGGGTCGCATTCATACTAAAATTCCAACTGTTGTTTAGGTTATCTCTTGTATTTATTAAGACAACTGTAAGTTCAAAGGTCATAAACTTTAAGCAAGTACCGTAAATATTTTCGGTCGTCTAAATTCGCAGTTTGAGTTGCCCCAAAATTTTATTTCACAGAACGATAGAGGAAACCTTACTCTTTCTATAGAATACCATCTTTACAGCGGAATCCATGTACCAGGTAGGGAATTTTGCCGTTGAAATTTGCCAAAATCGAGCTTTCTGATGATGGTGTTTGGGAGGGTAAATTTGAAATTTTTTTAAAAATTCAGGTTTGAATCTTTTCGAATTCTAATAACGGTACTATGTAAAAGAAGGGTCATTGAATTGTGTGATATCGAAATAGTTTTGATATTTGTTTTAGTTTTCTCACACGAGTCGCAAATACGAAGCACATTTTTCAGTGGTTCGAGGGCTTCTCCGAGGGTGAAAATTAAAAAATGGCTTTTCTTGAAAAATATAAATCCAAACGAACTGAAAGTTGTATTTTCTTAAATAGTTTCCAGAGGGCTTTCTTGTGAAAAAGTTTGAGGGAATTCGATTTTTGCATTTTGCACACCTATCAGTAGTATTTATAGAAAGTCACTCTTAAGAAGTCTTACTGAATCTGAAAATAACATCCTATTCTAAATAAAAATGGAAAAACCATTTGACTTTTCCAAAACTAATAAAGGGCACACTACTTTGGCAGTTCCCAATACAACCATGAGAATTAGAGGTATGACAAACGTTTGTCTGACATAGTTATGACAATAAATAAAGCAGTGTTGCTTCCATTGTCATTTTGATTAACAGTAAAAGAAACTTCTAATGCTATCACTGTGGGACAAACACCGGTAGAGTCAAATAATGTTTATTATTGTTTTGGCTTCTAATAGGTCAAGAAAATGAAACTGGCATTCCAAAAAAGAACTTTTCATATTCAGTTTTGCGCACCAACCATCTTCAACACCAATATCATCAAGTTTCTTCTTTCTGGGATTGTTTCTGTAGTACTTTGTTTGAAGGATAATTTGTATGTTGATCTCCAGAAAATCTCAATTCATTTACAAATTCGAGTATGAAACACGATGTTGCACACTTGTAACCTATTATTTTAATCAAAATACATTCTAATAAAAACATATCAAAATGCACTTCAACAGATGGTCATAAAACAAAATCAAACCAACAAATGATACATCATTGCTAGGCCATTTTTAGAAAACATAATTTACTGAAAAGAAACTGCCTATGGGAAAATTGTTTGAATCCAGAAAGGTACTGCGGAAAATTGTTTGAATCCTGAAAGGTACCGCTTCGTCAATCTTTATTACTTAACCTTCAACAAAAAAAAGGATGAAGTATTACTTTTGGATAACCTACATTATAATAGTGCTACTTACCACCCCACGTTTTTACAAAGGCCTCATAGAACTTTCCAACCACTATCTCAGACAAATCATTGCGGTTGCATAAAATGTTCTCCAATTGCAGGTTGTACTTCTTCATTACTTCAAGGCTAGCATAAAAAAGAAAAGCACCTTCAAGATGCCTCCGATCTAACATCTGGCGTGCTTTTAGCAGATCACTTAGTTCTGAAGGTTTGTCTCTGCCAAAAATAAATGATAACTATTACATAATGGTAATAGGACTGAATGGAGTCCAATCCAGTCTGTAATCATTGGAGTGATTAACAAAATTGGAACACCGCAAAGCAGGAGTCAAATTTGTTATCACAAGTATAATTACAGAAAAAATTAGATGACACAATGGCCTGTTACCAATTAATCAAAACTATGATAAAATACAAAAAGAAAAGGAAGCATTGTTGGAGCCCTGAACATTATTAAAACATCGTTACAAATGCTGCCGGAAAAAAAAAACAGTTTGCCATCCATATCCAATACACCCAAACTGCACTGCAACAGCGCATGCAAATAGCTAGTACTGTCCAATTACAAACATGTGGTAAATAGCTGTCCAATTAATGCTCCAATCAGTCTGCTGATACTTAACCAAACATGTTTGAGAATTTTGTTATAGTTTTGATTAATATAAAAATTATAAAAGATCCCAAGAGAATAAAGGTAAATGCTTTCAACTCAGTTATTGAAAAAAAAATTGAGGACCCCAAACTAAACAAGTTTATGTGGGATTTTGGTCATTCTGTCAGTTGCAAATCACCATACACTAATAAAATTACTGTATTAAATAAACTGAAAGAAATATTGATGCAAGAGGAAAAAAGATCTGTTAAAAGTACAAATAATCATACGTATGAATGCCGTTTTTAACAGTAACCTAGTACATCAAATTATGCACTATGCTGTATAAAAACAATAAATATGTGAGTATTGCATCATAATTTGGTAATTCCTTATTTCATACAACACATGCATTCAATAACCCTAGCACCATTTTGATCTAATGAAAAATATTGTTATATTCCTCGTTGCTCAAAGCACACCAACACATGTATATAAAGTAGAGGTTTCTGAAGTTGCAAAAGAAATACTCAATATAAGATTACATTAGATATTAACAATACCTTTTCATTCATTTAACAGCAGGACCACTTTGTATCCTATTGTAGTTACTTTTAGAAATTCCGTCATAAACAAACCTTCTATTGAAAGTTTGTGTGAAAGTAGCGAATGGTAAAGCCGCAACTACCAAAAAGTTCGCACGTTGCTTCACTAAGGCTTTCTGGAAAGCAGTGTCCTCCGATGACAACAGGAATTCATTGCTTAAACAATCGTCATTAAAGTGGCGCTTTCCTTCAAGTGTCCAGTAACCATAATGTTCATAGACCTTGCAACTACGGCAGCAGTTGGTTACTCATGAACCAAGATAACTGCCACGCTGTTCGTGGTAGATGACAACGACATGGGTGTTTGGATCCACCCCTAGAACCTTCCTGCATATCCTACATCTGTCCTGTGTACTAACAAGTACCATTGCCATTGGTTTCCCAGAATTCAAACTGAAATTGTGGAAATCAGGGAAGCCACGTTCCACATCTCCAAACTCAGGAAACAAATAAAAAAACCCTTCAACCTCACGAGCAAAACTTTCGTCCTCGCCATCCAACCGCTTTCTCTTTCCATCAACTACAATATACTCCTTTTCACCGCAAACATACCTTTTCACAACTGATGTAAAAGAACATAACCTTAAAAAACTTGTTCCAATGAAATGAATAACAGATAAAAAACGAAATAAACGCATACGATCTTCTAAAAAGCCAGCCATCTCTAACACGAATTGTCCTGCAAACTGTTTTAAAATGCAGGCCACATCGCTAAAGCGAATTGATTTCCGGTGTTACGATTCGACTATGCAACAGACCATTTGCGACGAATAGTGCAATTCGAATCGAATCACAACCAACTCACCACCCGTACCAGAATTTTGCGAATCGACTTCCGGTGAAACGATTCAACTTTGTAAGGACCGATTCGTGATGAATTGATCGAATCGACTCGAATCGCAACAAATTCAACCCCCCAAAATTGCCTACCCAAAAGCAAATTGATTTCTGGTGTTATGATTCGACTATGCAACAGACGATTCGCGACGAATAGTGCGATTTGAATTGAATCCCAACCAATTCACACCACCCGTACCAGCATTTTGCAAATCGACTTCCGGGTCATGTGAAGAAAAAAGAAGACGACTCCTTGTACGAGTCTATATTCAGTCTGATTGTCAAAGACAGTGTGGAATTTATCCTGAGGAAGGAGGTGGCAAATCTCAAGTTGCAGTTGAGTCTGTTCTGGAACAACATTTCACAGAGAATCTTGACGGATGAAACCCTGACGAATGATATGCCTTTGAATGTGTTGGATGTACCAAAAGGATTTTTTGAAGCATGGAGGTATGGAAAGAACAAGCTCAGAATGGGAACCAAGAGGAACTGTCTTACCAAGCTCTGAAAGCATTAATATTGAAGCAAGACAACTGAGAATATTGTAAACGGATTTTATTGTAGTTCTTTTAAAGACAAAATATAAATGTGTTACTGAGTTAAACGTTGTATCATTTTGAGAGCTTCGTGCTCGTCATTTCCTAAATGGATGAGGGATAACATCATATGATCAGGTGTGAAGAATTCCCCGTGATAACCCGAGGTTGTTTCGAGGATACGTCTGTAGGGCCACATATCGAATAAGTCTGTCTGCATGTACCATGGGAATGGAAAGTGTTTCATTAGAAACACGAGGGTGGTGTCTTCCCATGGATCATCTAAGGGGATATTGCATGCGATGGGTCTTTGTGTCTGAGAAAAAGCAGAATTGCCCAGGGTCAGGAAATTTCCGAGACCACAACGTCTTAATCGAAAAAGTACTCACCTCTTTAGAGTTTGCTTTTGTGGTGTTCATACCAATCCAGCGGAAGCATAAATGGTTCCCCAAAGTTTACAGCGTTGCAGTGCAGGCAAATGATGTGCATCGGGTGAGGTCCGAACGTGTGGAACAGTTTACAATGGTTATGGTAGGACTGTCCGCAACACTGAGCTAACTTGGGTCCTCTTCTGAAAGGAGTGTTTTCTTTACACCAGGGACACTTGTGTCGCTTCCAGAGCTCTGGAAACGCACACGTCAACAATTTTGTATAACTCAAATTTATTCTGTCACTCTTAAATACTTTTTTTTAAACAAGCGGGACGTGTGCTGATGTCCTAGTGACCTAGCGTCCAGATACATCGGCGATGAAAGACTTTACATGGTTTACTCGCGCCATGGCTTGTTCTTCACAGTCCCCCAGGAACATGGATTGGTACGCTGTTGTCTCATTGTCATAGTACATGCCGTAGTAAATTTGGCAACACGTTACCCATACACTTCCCAGTTTCCAGGCATCTCTTAGGGGTCCCTTGATGGGATGTACAAATTTTTTGTGGTGTCCTCTGTCCCTCAATTCCATTAATGGTTGTCGACAGCATGGTCTTTTCAGCTTACAACAGTAACACTTTTGGAAAGCTTCTTGGTCCATGACTGTGGGGTGAGAAAAAAGGAATTGATAGGAAAAAGGACTCCATGTTTAAATTATTTGAGAAAAGATGATACTCACCTTGTGGTTTCTTTTCCATTCATCCGAGCAAAGGCGAATTGAACATGTGAAGAGTGTGGTTTGCTTCGTCTCTTTTATACACTTTGGCAAAATGGATCCCAGTCTCTCCCGACTGGGGTCCAATCCCTCTCGGACACACTGGTGGGGGATACCCTATCCCCCTAAGACACACCCTAACCCACATGATTTCTATATGTGATGTGATTGTCAATGAGAATCCAAAATAATGGGTGAGTCGCTTCGGGGTGTCACTCTGCTGTTGACCAGTGATGAGCGCTTTTCTCTTTAGTGTTGTGTGATGGTGTTATGCGAGTTGCCGTTCGGTTGTTTAAGAATAATGCCACTTGTACGCATGTACACTCACAAGGAGGCCTCCGATAGGCATAGTGACAGGTGGATCCTAGAATACGTGCGTGACAGAGTGAGGATTCGGGACATCCTGGCTGGGCGAGTGCGAGTGACGGGCTTTTCGGTGTCAAGTCATCTGCACATGGTCATCGACCTCGTGTATACTCTCTTCGACAAAGAGGGCGAGAATTGGACACAAGCACTGGCGTGCTCGGATGGAGAAACACATGGCGAGAACATTGTTCAATGTCATATGCACAGTCAAACTGAACAATGACTGGAGAGAAGGAGCCAAGCCGCCCATCGACCGCCACAGTTTTTACAAACTGATGTTATGTTGGGAGTTCGAGCCCTTTCATGAACATTTAAGTGCGAGCAAGCAGAGAAAGGCCAAGAGACACATTCAGCTCATTCAGTTTTATTACGAGACTGTAAATACAGAGGGACAGGCGGAGATGCAGCACCAGATCGAGTGTGACGATAGGCTAAGATATGGATATGAAGAGTAAAAGACTTGTATGAAAAAATCACTTTGTAAGAATAAAAAGAAATTAAAAGTCCATTTGACTTGTATGCAAAAAGTGTTGATTAAAGTTCTTGAAAAGTCTGTAACGTTGTCTTTCAATGAGAATGTCTTTGGCCTGGCCTCTGGGGGGTTCATTGATCCATTGGAAGAATTTGCAGGTTTGCTTGGGACACTTGAGGTAGAGTCGATTCAAGTTATTGATTGAGTGGGAGGTGGCTAGGACCAGTGACTTGTTGCATTTGCATCTGAATCGAGCTGGGTCAATCCCTTTCTAGCATTGGTGGGTTTGATTTTCCATGCGTCTTAGGTAGTCACCCACTTCTTTGACTCCACAGGTCACATAACACTTTGTATAAAATCTTGAAGATGGACATCGGTAATACTCAAAGGTCTTGCCGTCCGGGCAGGGAACACTTCCATACTTCATGTAGACTTTACATCGAGGACATTGAGGCTGGAATTGTTCCAACTTTTCCAAGAACTCCTCGGATCAAACATGGCTACTTGCACTTCTTGTTGAGGTATTTCTCCCTTTTCCAATACTTGCACCTTGACGATTTCTCCATCTTCATGGGGGGTAGTGGGTATCTCTGTCAAGACTGTATTTTTTCTGAACTTGTCCAATCCCTCTAATGTCATGACACCTCTCTGAATGGTTCCTTTAGGTCCTGCGGGAGAATGAAAATATTAGTATCCGAGTTTGGTATTTTCCCACAACATTCTCTTTAATATGCGAGTGACTCTTCTGATGTTTTTGGCAGTGGGTCTATCTCGAGGCACGCGATGTTGACAGACCATGCTGCGTTTCATTTCTAGTCATTTTATGGCAAAGGCACTGTACGGATCGGAGAACCCCTTCAAGGGTACAGTGGTCCAACTCTCCATGTAGGGAGTCATTTCTTTCAGGAGCACCCGTTCTTTGAATCGGACCCTGGTGGGCGTTCTGGGTTTGAATAACCATCGATCCAAGGTGGTTTGAATCATACCTTTGAAGTCCATCGATTCATTGGATCAGCGAAGGGTCGTGCTTCTGTGTCCATGACTTGAGAATGAATCATGACGCGATCGCTCTTCTATATATGCTTTTTATTGGAACCAATCAGGGTAAAGTGAAGTGGGATCATGTCATGCCCTTGGAACGTGATGCACGTGAACCGGTATGATGCAACTACATTTTGATTGGTCGGGCCTGATCGGGAAAGTACTAGTACTGAGTGAAAGTGGAGGTCTCTGGAGAGTATATAAGGAGCCGCACTGTCAACGTGTTTTCATTTTCAGTTGATCCTTCTACTGAGATGACCTCCAGTAAGATAAGTGAAGAGGAGTTTAAGAAGATCGTGGAAGATATACGAAACGAACTGACTGCTAAATTGGCTTTCTTGTCAGAGGGAGTAGACGATATTTCTTTACCTCAGAAGTTCTTTAATCTGGAGTTTGGTGTTGTCTCTCCTCTGTACTATTGGCTCCAGAGGCACTTGATTGACTGGGGTGTTCGAACGCATCACCCTCATCTGAGTGAATTGAAGTTCACGCAGTACTTGGACGGAGAAGGAAAGCATTATTACGATAAGTTGATGACCATACCAGGAGATAAAGAATGACGTACTATAGTGATAAAAATCAGATCAAAGAGTTGATCTTGGAGACGGTGGATGTGAAGGTAACTAGGTTGGACACGCTTGCCACACTTTCGTTGAAAGATGTGACATTGTATATATTTGACACTAGTTTATTTTTTCTTCGTTTACTTGACACCACTGTGCAATCCGATTTCTTCTTGTTGCGTAGACCAGACTGGGGCAGATTGATTTGGAGATGTTGAAGAATTGTAAGGCTTACATATTCTGGGGCATTGATTGGTGCTGTGTATTGTACCGTTCCAATTTGGATGATTTCAGATTTATCCATTGCAGTGATCCCATCATGGCTAATGACCACACCTGTCTGATAGCTGAAGGTGCCATCTTGCACAATGTGAAGGATGCCATTACCGATTTGCTCGAGCCGATACAGCTTGGTCAAGACATAGCCAAACGGTTGAAGAGTAAGTCCAATGACAGGGGGCTCAAGTCCACTATGAACTTTCAAAGAGAGGAAGTTACCGTGAAATTTGTTTGAATTTGGAAGAACTAGTGAGTGAGTTCATGCACCAGCAAGACATGTGGAAGGATCGCTTTTTCTTAAAAGCCATTGAGGAAGATGACACGAGGTTATGCAGTTCCTGTAAAGAGGACATGCGTCAAGCATTTTATGAGAGAGGAGATGAAGAGGCAGCCCTGAAATGGAGACCCGGTAAATGGGGTGACTGTCCAGCCTGTAATTGTAAGCATTATTCATGGGAGTCCTTCGAGGAAGAGTACCATGAAGATTACATTAGAGACCTTAAGACCAAAGTGTATGTTGATGAGCAGTGAAGTGATTCTGATTGTTCTTGTCATGAAAGGTGAAACACCAATGAGCAGTCAGTTTGTATATCTTGAACCAATTAGAAACCGTTTTGATGTACATATAAGTTGAATAAAGTTTGAGTTTTGACTTCAGTCATGTCTCAGTTAGGAACTGGTATCGACATTAAAAAATGGTTGGGAAAGACCGGGATCGAGTTTCACTGGCCAGGGTACCAGTACATGGGACCAGGCAACAAACTGAAGAAACGTCTCACACATGGTGATCCTGGTATCAACCGTCTAGATTGACTTGCCAAGCAGCACAACATTGACTACTCCAACGCAAAAATCTTCAGGACAAATGGAAAGCCGATGCCAAGATGATAAAGGGGATCGATAACTTACCGGGACGTAAAACCTTGACTGAGCACATTGTCAAAAGGATCATGCAGGCGAAGAAACAACTCACGTTGTGAAAAAGTTCACTTTTTTTATTCAACATTACAGTTTACATCTTGTTGTTCCAAAAAAAAACTCTCGTGTCGTGTGTGTTTTTTCATGACTCGGACAATAATTCCGAACCTCCATAAATGGCGTATGAGTACTCATTAGTCAATCTCAACCTTTCGATCCTCAGGTGATCCCCAAATGATGTCGATGCCACGAATAACACTCTGAATCTAATGGCTCTGATAGAATGCCACGTGGAGTAAGGTGTGTTATGGTAAAACATTTTGTACACCGTCAAGCGTAGATCAGCGTGCAGTGTAGTGAGAAACGGTACAAACACAGTACTATGAGTGTACAGTACGTGTTGCAATCCCTTGTTGGTATTGTCAACGTTCTGTAGAAAGTTTTCCATCTCGCGATAGTACTGGAACCATATCACAGGCGAGAGGGGATAACTCAAGGTGGACCACGATGGAGTCCCCATGTAATGCGTAGTAAAGGGTCGACCTTCATCTTTGTAGTCGTGGATGATATCAAACACTCTTTGACGAAGCCTTTCTCTGTAAATCTGTCTGTCCACTACAGGAAAAAAATCAACCGAACAATGAGTCCGGGTACAACAGTGGTCCTCCACTATAAGGCATTAAAGAAAGATGACCGATTCGAAGACTCCTATCTGTATCGTCCCGGAAGAACAAAAATCTAAATCTAAATCTGAAACTACTTGTGATAATGAACATTCAGAAGTTAACAGGCAAATTTTATACGATCACTTGTGTGTGAAGGGCACCACACAAAGCAACTTCCAAAATGGTGCTGCAATCCCAAGGAGCTCTGGGTATAACTTCAAGATGGTGGGACTAGGCTCCAGGCTCCTGTAGATTTTGCCAAATTAACCCACCCTCGGGAACTTGTGTTATGTCAAATCTTTAACCATTCCTCACCCACAGGAAAGGAAATACTGCCAAATCTCCTGGGGTTGCCCCCCCCCCCTCCCCCTGGGGCTTAACATTGACTGGTGCAAAACTATTACCTGAGTAGAAGTTTAAGCAAAACTTTCTGTGCAATGGTGAGCCTCATTGTGGCCTTGCTGCCATCTTGTGCTAAAGAATTTTGTGGCCATTGCAAATTAGTTAAACAAGTGAAATGACAAAGAGACCGAGAGCCGTCTACATTACCAAAAAAGATTATAAGAACCATGAAAAAGAGAAAAGTTAAGGCGACTGTTTTTTCCGAGCAGTTTCTCTTCAGTTACACGGTGATCCCAATCATCACTTATTAGACAAGCTGGTGTTCAGTACCTTAGCAATAACCCTGAACACCTTATTGAAAGCATACTGAGAATTCATAAAATGAATATATAAATAACAAGTCAATGCAAGGTACATGGTGCGATGCACTGTTTGTACAAGCAGTTGCAGACTGTCAGAATGTAGCAATTCATATTATAGAATCTCATAACAATTTTGCTGGGGAAACTTTGATAGAGCCACATTATTAAGCACAACACCCACCAACGACAATATTGAGACAACGCCTTTTAAGAAATTCATGACAAACTTAAGAAATGAAAAAAGCTCACTCACGTACATGTACCTGGTTTTCCAATGTCCACAGTGAAACCCAAAAGCTACGGAGACAAAATGCAAATGTCCATCGTTCGCGAAGTGTGAGTTGCCTTTTTTCCCATGTGATTGTTAAATTTCCAAATAGCAGACACATGTACGCATTGCGTATCTATTTTTTGAAACTGGTAGCACGAGTTATGAAAGCCACGCTGCCGGATCAAAACATCTCCAACAGGACGATCTCGATATCATACGATTTTTGAAAACTTCTTGAGCATCTATGGCCATGGGTGAAGTTTATAGGTATGTCTACGAGTTTTGTAATGTTGCTAGCGGAACGTCAAATGCAGCCATGCAACGGGCGCTTCAAAATCACTTGACGGATGGAAGATGGACTTGGAAGAGACTCGCACAGCCTGTCACGGAGAAATTTAGCCCCGAAAATGTGCATTACTGTCAACAATTTGTCAATTACATTTACACAGTTGATCCGTACAAACTTAAATTTTTCGATGAAAGTGGCATAAAGCTCCCTGATGTTGGGAAACCAAACTATGGCCACTCACTCAAAGGAACACCAGCCATAGAAATTTCAAGGAATGTGAACTCCCCAAATACTGCACTGAACTTCATGTGTGGACTTGATGGGAACATCTATGCCAACACCATTAATCGCACAAGTAATTCCATGACCTTTCTTAATTTTTTTGAGGAAGCTAGTCGTGTTTTTCTACCAGATGGCAGACCACCGTACATTTACGGCGATCATACTATAATGGACAATGCAGCAATTCATCACAACCGAGTGGGAGATGCGCTGGGGGAATGGCTGGATGATATCGGCTGTTCATTTGTTTATTTACCAACGTATTCCCCAGAAATGAATCCAGCCGAATATGTTTTCAATA
>JAHPZR010008938.1:102500-118752 GCA_019787425.1 Platygyra sinensis | reverse complement strand
CCACCAGACCACCAACTTTCCATTTTCATTTGTCCAAGAGCAAAATTTACTTGCCTGGGCAATCAGAGCTGGGTTTTTCCCTACCCTGCAGAAGTACCCTCTCAAAGGGGATCTCAAGTTAAAAGTGAATGTTTCAAATTACATGTATAATGATTTCATGACATTTAAAAGGCAAGCAAGTGAAATGTGCCTAGTCTTTCCCGGTAGAGCAAATTTAGTAATATGGAAACATAGTGATTACCACTCAAGTTAACCCCTCGAGTACCTAGTATATGACATATTCAGTTTGTAATGATTTTTGCCCCTCATGTGCCTGAGTGACCTACTGAGTACACCAAAATTTTAAAAGGTTAAGTCAAACTCCCCACACACCACAAACAACTTCTATCAGCACCCAAGATTTGTATGTTTTTTTTTTGGAGAGACTGTTTATATGTATTTCCCAGTGCTATGATGTCATATGGATATCAAATTATATCAAAATGAACTGCATTGAAGAGACACTTTCATGAGCTTTCAGAAAATGCACACATGTCTGCTTTGAAAATATGGCATTTGAAGTTTTTCAGTAGATAACCATTTTCAGTGATAACAGTGTGGCATGCAATGGTTTGGCACTAAAGGGGTTAAGTACACCACAATCCTTGTAGCTAAATTGGTCAAGTGAAAACACAGCATCAGATGTTACTGCAGTTTTTTATAACATGCGGACTCCAAAATTCAAAGCTCAACTGACAAATGCGTTTTTCGCTTCCGTCAATCGCCAAGTGCTCGGTAATCAAATCAAATCGTTGAGCACAGTTCAGACAACATAGTCCGAAGCTAGTGGGAGCCGCTGAACATTTGACTGACGGTAGCGAAAAATGAATTTGTCAGTTCAGCTTTCAATTTTAGAGTCTGCAAGTTACTGAAAGGTGCAGTAACTGCTGTTTAAGTACCATTTAAAATTAAACCTTTTACCTTTGCCCAGGTCTACAGAAAAAATGTCCATCTTTTCGACTCTTTTCTCTAGCTCCCATTCAGCTGATGCAGTAACCGGATCAATGTTATCATTAGCCCTGTCGTATTCTTCCGCACTGTATGTTGGAAACATTTTGTTGGTGTCCACAGCAAACCCAACTGATCTTTTCCCCTTTTTCTCCTTTTCTTTAGCTGCTAAAGCTGATGACAATGGCTTGCCTGTAAAAAGCAATGACAAAGGAGAGACTGCTTGGGTGTGAGCACGATCTTCGTCTACGTCGCTGTGTTCCACAACACTACCGGTACTCTCATCACCTGAGCTTTCAGTTTCTTCATTATGTGACGGAGTTTCTTCACTTTTACGATCATGGAAGTAAACACTGTCATGCTTTGGATGAGAGAGAGTTTCTGGCAATTTACTCTCTTCCTGAGGTTTTGAATCAGGTTGTGTTATGAAATTATATTTAACACTGGGTGCTAATTCTAGCTGCGCAGATTCTTCTTGAGGAATCTCTTCATCTTTCCAAGCTGCTTCACGTATCCTTCCAGGGGTTTCATCAAAGAAGTCATCTTTAGCTACCTCCTTTCGTTGAAACCTCAATCCTGTCTTAACACTGGGAGATTCATCCCGATCAACAGCCTTAGCAACTGGTTTTGCTGCATCATTCTCAAGAGGCAAATGCAATTTTTCTTCTTTTTTATTATTTTTAGATGAAAGTGGCTGACTGGTTAAACTTTCAACATTTTTCTCTGCCACATTATCAGGCGTTAGCAATGAGCCCTGTATAATGTGATCAACGCTATGCGACTTGAAAAGACGCCTGGTGTAAGCTGGTGGATTGTGCAAAACTGAGTCATCATGAGAGAGCCCCAGCTTGTCAACTGTTCCATGATACTCTCCATTCACAGCTTTAGTATCAGAAAGAAAGCGTTTGCGCGATCTTATGAAGTACATGGGCCGCTTCGTGCCTGGATCAGATCTTGTGCGAGATCTTGGTGAAGACAATTGTTCATCTTTGCCAAGTGAGTTGATGTCCAGATCTTTCAAATCTGGAACAAGATCAAGCAAACTGGGCGATCTCTTTTCCTTCCGTGACACATCTTCATTTGAGCCACCACTTTCAAACAATGCTCTCCTTGCTGCAATACCCTGAGACACATGTGGCTTGTGATTAGGGGTGGGAGGTAAAGTTTTCTTGTAATAATTAGGCAAGGACCAGGGCCTTCCTGGTGACTCAGCTGGAGTTGCCTCAGTACCATGATCAGACTTCAATCGATCAATGGCTTCTGAAATAGGTCTGGGCTTTCTGAAGTTCTGTTGTGCTTTGAATGTCTCATTTGCGATTGTCTCGTCAAAAATGTGTTTCAACTTGCTAACATTCGGTTTGCTTTCCTCCTCTGTATTACTCTTATCACTCGCTGGTTCGCTCACCACTGCGGGTTTTCGCGGGACGCGAGGTTTCTCTTCGCGGGTCTTACGTACAACATTGTCGCTTTTCAGAGGAGAGATAAAAGCTTTATCGGCCGAAATTACCTTCTTTGGAGGAGCGCCAAATTTGTTGTACGCTTTGTGTTTCTCTTCCTTAATGTCTCCAGTGCCTGGACTGCCTGTTATCCGTTTTGTTTTAGTGTCAATAATATTTTTTCGAGTAGCAGCTACTGTTGTGCTCTGACTCTTACCGCTTTCACTATCACCTTTCGTGCGACTTTGCACTTCTCTTCGAGCTCGAAATCTGTTCTCTTTGCCGTATTCGGTTCTTGTGGCCATCACAGAGAGGCGGTTTCCGGATTCTTCATAAGCTTCTTTCTCCAGAAAACGTCAATTGCTGTGTTCGCTGTTTAAATGTACGAACTCAAAACATTGTGTTCATAGAACACCGACAAAAGATGCTCAAAGACTAATGACAATTCACCAAAACGCGCTAACGGCTCAGGAATACCTACCGTTCGAGTTTTTCTTAATCGCAGAAATGTTCGAGGAAGCTGGTACAATATTCGTCCGTGAATTCACGCCATTACAAGTTCCATACCAACAAAAAATGGCCGCCAAATTAGCTCAGTAAAGTCTATGTCAAGAGTAATCGTTGTCTTTTCAGATTGCTATGCTTGTGTAGACTCAGTTCAAGAACAAAAAGGCAAGTCTGAAATGGTAAACTTGTCAAAACTGCCTTGAAACTCGTCGCCGACAACCAACTTAACCTCGCAGGAAGCGAAGTTTTGCTCGTAAACGATGGAAGTATTCGGCCGTGACAAAATCGATCACGTGATCTAGAATAAATATAGCAGGAAGTTGGAGAAGCGGGTTTGTAAAAGTGAATGCAAATGTCTTCAAATTTAAATTCCTCGGGAAAAATATTTGCTCAAGTGTCAGAAACTAGTCAGAAATAATCGATGATGCACAAACAATCTGAGCATGTCTTTAAGGGGATGGTTGTCCAAGCGTATAATTAATCTTCTCGTACATTTGCATAAGAGCACGAAACTTACTAAATGCAATCTCGACAACAAATGTCAATTGACCGAGGCAGGCATTGTATACAAACACAATAACTTCTGAACTTCATTTTAAATGGTTCTGTAGCCTTGTAACCCGCTAAGGCCAGACAATTAGAGCGGAACAAGGGAAATGAAGGAGATTTAAAATGTTTGCAAACACACGATGTTTTACAAAGGATTAGTATCAATTTGCATGTGGAACAGTTTCGCCCGTTTTACTACATATTTCTGGTAAAATCAAAACAGGTGCTAAAGATTATATAAATAGGAAATTGACCATTTATGCATTATTATTTAATGCTTGGTTAGGAAAGTGCGAGAATATAAGATTTTTTCTGCTCTCCGCAGTTTCATTGTTTTAGTTTTTCGCTTGAGTCAGATCATTTCTTGCCCTTAGAATTTTCAGAAATCTTGTCTAAACAGGGAATCAAGTTGAGAAATATGGAAATAAAGAAATAGCTCAAAAATGAAGTGAATCATAACAAAAACATAGCGAATGTGGTTTTCAAGATCTGTGAGTGGAAAGGAAATTTGTTAGTGTCTTATTTTGTTTTTGCCGCACGTAAATTCATAAATCTTCATATTTTCCAATATATATTGCCTTTTAACTCGAGCTCATACGGCAATTTAACTCCCTTAATTAAAATAACTAGACCTTGGAAAATTAATTTATTTCCTGTCACTAAGTACTATGGTTTACAAATCTTATACGCACAGTCCATATTATGAAAAACGTGCCAAATCCTATCCGAACAAATGTCAAGCGCTATTTGAACCGGAAATCACGGAGAGAGCATTTCCAGAACTTTATCCGGCATTCTGAGCAGCTAGCCTGTATAGACCTTATAGTAAACATTCCCGTTCTGAGCAAGTAAAGCTGCTGGTCGCACGAACGCTGGCCGGAGAAAAAACTGGACGGAGCGGGGTGGGGGTTGAATCAAGACTCTCTGGCTCGCGCGGGAACGCTTGCCACGTATACGCGTAGGCCGGCTTATTAGCAGCCATTAGCCTGCGAGCCTGCGAGCAGGTTCGCATTTGGGATTATAAAATAACGTTAACTGAGCCACTATGCGCGCTCTCATTGGTCGATAGGTGTGTTGAGATGAGAGTATGTAAACATAGCCTGCGAGCAGGCTCACTTGTTTGAACACGGTTGTGACGTTTTAGATGTGGGCGTATTTTTAAGAATTATTTTATAAAAGCATAGAGCACTTTTTCCGTGTTTACAGAAGCTTACATAGCGTAATCTTAACACTCGGAGGTTTCAGGAGAGAATTCTCGAAAGCTACGCAAACCGTCGACTACGTCTCGGGTTTGCAACCCTGCGAACTCTCCCAACCATGCCCCATAAGCATCGTTGGTGAATTAAAGAGGTCTATCAATTTTTTGGTGTGTGCGTTTGTTTCTTTGTTTGTTTGATGGCCGTTTTTTGATGATTTTATGAGTACAAAACATATAAGCCAAACATTTCTTTCTGGATATTATATGCAATTAGGTTTGCTTTAAACTGTTTAAAGTGGTTCGATACCTTTCAAGTTCCTGGACCAAACCTAGCATTTTCAATTGGCGTTTCACCCCGGGGGGTACTCGATATGTTCCTGGGTGGGGAGGTGCGGCCCGGCCCCTCATACCCTGACCCTGTTTAAGACAAATATCGCTGATATTCCTACCCTGTTTAAGACAGAATTCCGATTTTTGATACCTTGTTTAAGCTGGCCGAACACAGTTTTAAAGTGCCTATGCCTAATTCACCATAACTTTTAAACTATTTATGCTTTGGCACCCATTTTTTGCAAGAGTCAAGGTTAACCACAGAAATGTTTATCCTCGCATTTTGACTAGGGTGTGTGCTGTTGCCATGGCAAAGGGGCCGGTTAAAAACAAGGCTTAAATAATGGTTTAAGTTTATTTAAAAAAAATCAGTCGTTAGATTGTTTTCATATTTTGCACACTACGAATTGACATTAAATCCCTTCTGTCAACACGGTTCTAATAAAATTTTGACATAGGCGAATTTTCGTAATTTGCCGTTAATCATTTTCTGTATTATTAAAAATTCCCTATGTCAAAATTCAGATATTTTTTGATAGATCATTCACGTGGTCTCTGATCTATTTTTCTGCCAAATTTCTTGAAATTCTAACGACTGGATCGTTAGAAATCGGCATGTTTCTGCTAAAGCAATTGGTCTCAATTTTTCAAGCAACTGCACGTGCGTTGCATTTAACTGGGTTCTTTCGGTAACAAACAAAAGCTGAAAATTGCTGAGTTCTTTGCATCGTGACCTCTTCTAACTTCTCTTTGTAATAAAAGAGTAAAGCCATCAATACACTGCGTTCATTTATAGAGAAAAATAACACAGATAGTGCGGGTGTTGCGGAGCAAAATGATCGCGCTACTGACGGCATTTTTGTTTTTTTTGAAATCCTTGTGCACGTGTTAAGTATTGCATCAGCAAAAGCACGCGCGAAAACTGTGTTCGGCCACCTTAAGACATAGATTAAAGTGCGTTACAAATTGTGTGGCTTCCTTGTTGTGTAATCAATGGAAATTTAATAATGTGCCTGGTAACAATGCCAAAGAAAACGGAAGTCAATAATAATTTACAAGGGCTTGTAAAAATTTTGCCGTTTATCATCCAAGAAAAGATATCCCATTTAAGAAAAAAATTGATAAACCGATACCCTGATTAAGACAAAAATGACAAATCGATACCCTGTAAAGACAAAATCCGAAAAATACCCTGGCTGGCCGCACGTCCCCATTAAGCTCTTATAAGGGAGTAACCCCCCCCCCCCCCCACCGGCATTTCACCAACCTTCTCTTTTATTCGTGATCTGATTGATGTGAAAATTACACCAGTTTTTGGAAAACGATTGAAGTTTGGTTGAATGTCATGATTGTCAAGGTAATCGATATTTCCATGGAAAAGATAACGCAAAAAATTGGAAATCGGTAAAACATGAAATCTATACGAACCAGATCTGTTATAGAAAAGCTGATGCCAGTTTCTGAAATTACGACGTATGGCAAGTGACATTACAAGCATGCAATCGTGTCACTTGGAGAGGCCTCCACATGGGCTACTTAGGGGCTTGTTTTAAAGAGAAATATTTTCATTACAGGAGAAACGCTTCATCAGAGATAAATCATCGAGAGAATATTTTCGATTATTGGTAGCTCCTCCTTCCCTGCCAACAACATGACACCTACAAGCGATCGGTAGACAGTGTAGCAGCTCTCGTAAGCTTGTAATTTTATTTGTCGTCATCGCAGCAGCTGTTATTGTTTTGTGGTTGGGAGGCATTGTTTCTGTTGTTTATTCTGTTGTACTCTCAAGATATTGCAAGCCATAGAAACGATAAACCAAAAAATTGGAAATCGATAAAGCATGAATTTTGTACGAACCCAGGAGCCAATATCTAAAATTACGATGAGTGGCAAGTGAAATATGCAAGATGAAAAATTCTGTTTGATTTGGAATAAATCGCGAAAACACTTCAAAAGATGTTTTTCGTTTAATGAAGTTATTCGGAAAAGACTAAAAAAGAAGAACAATAATTAAAAGAAATTGCTCCAAAGGACACCAAAATGGGCATTGCAGTTGCGGTACTGATTATCTTCGTCTAGTATTCGTCAAGTGAATTAACTGAGGTTCTGCCGGAATCACGAATCCCCGCTTACAGACATTACAGGCAATCGTGTCACTTGGAGAGACCTCTGCGTGGGCTACTTAGGGGCTTATTTTGAAGAGAAATATTTTCATTATAGAGGAAAACGCTTTATCACTCATCAGACATAAATCATAGAGAGATTATTTTCGACTATTAAGGCGAAAGATCTCTTTTTGGTAGTCCTCCTTCCTCGCCACCAACAAGACACCTACGAACGATTGTTCGCTGTTATCAGATCATGAACCTCATCGTTTCTCGGCCCAAATTTTGCGCATGCTCGTTAGAGACTTAGATAGAGGGTCGCACAGGGGTGTTGTACCGTCGCGGGTACATTAATAGAGAGAACAAAAGGCCCATGTGGCTTGAACAGGTTTATTTCGATGCAAAACTGGTCAAAACTGAAAATAATATGATTGCCGTGAGTGGCACAGAACAAAAAGGAAACAAAATACAATATATAAAACGACAAAAAACTTACACCTTTCCGAGCTAAAGGTGCACCGCGTGGTCGAACGAACTGAAAAAACTCACTGTCGCGCATGCTCGAAAGTAATGACGGAAAATCGAATGCTAACTAAAACGTGACAGACTAAAACATGAGATAAGGCACACGGGTTTCGTTAAAGGTGTTCTCGTGATGTGTGATCAGTTGATTTTATTTTCCGTGAAACGTGAATTTAGGAAATTATTCTTCGTGACTCGTAATCTGAAGGTTTTGCGTGAACCGTGAAGAACTTAAATTAGTAACCGATATTCGTGATTTTACCACTCTATTCTCCGCCATTATGAGACGCAAGTCATCCGAATGGTTTGAGTCGTCTATGCATAGTGACTTAGGTATGCGATATGCAATATGGAACCTTGACTTAGCACTTCGAGATTTTGCTTTCTTCCAACACTCTTTCTTGTGTAAGCACAAGTTACTCAAAAGAGTATTTTACTTGCTTATTTTCGTGATTCGGGAAAAGGAAATTTCATATCCAAGATCCGTGACCCTCTATTTGTTCCGTTCGTGAGCCGTGCCAGAGCCCCCCCCCCCCCTCCCCCCCCACTGTGCGACCCTCTAAATAGACCAATTCACAGAATTATGGAGAAAAAAAGGAAGTTTTAGAAAAAAATGTGCTTTTCTTTGAACACATGCGAAAATCTTTTGAAATGAGTGATTCTATGAATCATGGGTTCTGGCAATTTTTTGGCAAACAATTCTTTGGCGCACTGGAATTTCTTTGTTGCAAGATACCTTATCTGCATGCCGCAATATCTGCGACCTCAAAAATTTGAAAAATTCACCAAGGTTATGATATACTCACGCTCATTCAATCGGATTTCTGTCCCTTGGGTATATAAAAAATTAGTAGCCTGTCATGAATCCAAAATAGCATATATTATGCCCTGACAGGGTAAATTTTGACGAGACAGAAAACAAATTAGCGACAGTATGTAAACTGAAATTGCGAGAACGACATTCTTAAGAAATTTTTCTATCAATATCCCAGAACGGACGCCGGGAATAAACGAGACGTTTTACTTCTAGGTTAAAAATCGCGGCATACCACATCAGCTCCACGTGACCATTTGCTACGACCACCCTATGTAGGGGGAGCTGTACTCCCATTCGGACCATTCCGATGGGGATGATAAAATCCCTAGGGCTTCCAAAAAGACCCAAATAATTTCTGAAGCAAGACTTAACCTCAAAAAAATACTAAATGCCGCGACCTGAGATGCGATCAAAATAAAAATGATAAAATGTTTGGTTGTATATTATTGCCATCGATCCCTGAACTACGCGGTCGTTGCACTACCTCCCAAAAAACCCTACTTAAATCATGCCACCCAATAAACTATATCATTTTTTTTAGGCAACAAATCGAAACCCTTCCCTACCTCCACGCATCTCTCACCGCCCGCGCCTCCAAATAAACGAGCACCCTCCCTAGGGAGAAGTTGTGTAACCAGCCTCCTTCTACCCTGCGAGAGCAGAGTCGCCTTCGATCTTCCTAGACAAATCGGGAAGACGAAGGATTTGTTTAGGAAGATCGAGGAAGAGTCTGGTCTGCTCGCAGGGTAGCCTCTTTCATGAACTTTCTGGTTTCTTCCAATATTTTTGGCGTGACAAAAATATTAGTCACGTTCTACGCTTACTTCCGCGGTCATGATTATTTCATGGGGTGGATTGGCGGAATTCCAGAACAATGTATTAAAAGAAATGAGCTCCTTTTAAAATGCAGTATCATAGTTATAATCTTATTTGCCTACTGTACAATATAACGAGCGATTTCTCATTTCAAATTTATACATTAACGCTCATTTACATATATTATTCATAAATATTTTCAATGGGCTTGCTTGACAACAAAAGCGACGGAAACAATAAGATCTGCCCAAACAAAACCGCAGTGATATTCTTGGACCACTTGAAAAAATCTTTAAAAATGTCGCTCTATTGTTCGCGCACGATTCAATGCACTGTGTAAGAAAAAAAATTCAATTTACTACACAACACCCACGTACTGAAGAACAGTTGTAGCCCCTCTCTGTCCATTGATTCGCGCAAATGTTTCAAAATAATGTTTCTCGACAACACCGGGGTTATACTGTTTTCGTCCATAGCTGTTTTGACACCCGTTCGGCTGGCATGAGCATGGAAATCGTCCGTAATCGACTTGACAGCCTATTCCACTCAAAATACACTCGCATGTCTCAGGATAACAAATATCCCCACAACTACAGCCGCATATAACTCGAGAGTGTCTCAGCTGAGCGCAATCTTGTTCCTCTTTCTTCAGAATTCTTCGAACGCCAGCCGTTTTGAGAATAGTTTTCCTGGCTTTCTGTGCGACCGGCGCAAAAGGCTTTCGCTCGTCTCTGCTCGCCGCCGCGTCCAGTTGAAAATCGACGCAAATTTTCTCGATCCAGACATGTTTTCTAGCCATCCCTAGCGTGGAACCTCCAGACGAAGGCACGGAAACAAATCCTTGCTTCCTCGGAAAATGATAAATCGTCACTTCGCCAAATCGAACAGCCTTCTTCAATCGCTTACAAGAATCATCACTTTCATCCCGCTGTCAGTGCTGTGTTTTCTCTTGCCCATTTTCGAGTCCACATGTGATATAAACCGAACTTGCAACACCGTATCGTATTTTCCCTGTGTTCGACTCGTTTGGCGATCGGTCGACTTTATACCATTTTGACCCCTGGTTTCTATTTTCAATACACACGCACATTTTCCTGTGACGTCAAAGGCATGCAAAAAATGACGCTCGAATTGCGTAGAATCGAATTTGATTGGTTCATAACCACTATTGGTCGGAAGGCCGTCGAAAACTTTGGAAATTAAATGGTTTTTGTAAGCAGCGTGCGTAAAATAAAACGCAAATTCGCGATTTAGCGTCAATGATAAACCTCACTTGACTTTTCTGCCGAGTAGGCAAGACTTCCTTTCAATCATGGTTTGTTGGTTTCGTCATGGACTTCCCAGCGATGACTCTAAGCTAGGGGTCTTAGATAATCGCTCGTTATTATTCACGACCACGCTCTCTCATCATTGCCTGTCATGGAGGGCGATGAAAATTAATTTGCGCCAACCTAAAATAATCACAGGTCTAACGCAAAAGGCATTCCAAATTAGCATTCCGCAGGAACATGTTTCAGAGTTTTAGTGTAACGCAAAAACTATTTTTCCCCGTCATTCGCCGAAGGTAAAAGAAAAAAATGAATTGATAACGTAAGAGCGTAAACAAATTTTGCCGACTTCCGTGTTAGGACCGATAAGTACAGATAGAAGATCTCTTAAAACGACAGCTTATGATCGAGAACTTTCTAACCAAGCGAGGTAAGATAAAGATATTGAACGATATTAAACTTATCAAGTTCATGAAAATTTCGTAATGAAAAAAAAAACGTGCTCTTGTTATTCAGCCACTACGTGAACGCCATGAATATTGATAAAATTTACGCTCTTTTTATTTTCTATAGACTAAATATACATGAATATTTTAATAAATCGCCTCGGAAATAGTGCATGACTGCTCTTAATTCTGTTTCTGTCACGTAGTTTCCTTGTTTTTGACAATTACCGAGTGATTTCCGTTAGTTTCGTAAACAGTCTGCTTTGAAGGCGTTATACGGGGGAGCGGGAGACGGGTATGTAGAGAGGGGTGAAGGAAGAACAACGCAGTTTGACTATATTTGGGACTATTTTGTTAGACAAATTTGTTACATCTGACTTTTGAGGAATTGGTCAGTATTAACCCGAGGTTATATGTATTTATAGAGACGATTCTGCCTCTGATGACTGAAAAAATGTTATTTCTAGGGGTATTATTCATCAGAAACCGCGGTAATATTTAGCGTTTATATATTCGAGTTGATCGCAGAAAAGCCGCTGTCAAGCTAGAATTGATTCACGTTATTAAGATGATGTAACTCCTATGAAAAGAAAGTGAAACAACTGCACTGTAATACAGGTATTAACTGGTAGATAAACTGCTGCTGGAGATGTAAATCTTCGCTGCAAAGCTTAAAAGGAACTGCGTCACGGTTAAACGGTTTGAAAAATTTAGCCTAAATTTTTCAATTTTGTTGTTTGTAATCCGTGTCAATCTTCTCCATCCTGGTTCCTTTATGGTTTATTATAATCTCTTTAGTGTTTTCCTATCTATTAAAAGTATCATTTTTAGGTTTTCTTCAATTTAAAAGTAATTTTGTCGATGGTCAATAACTCAAAATACCGTGAAGTAGCGCCTTTAAATAACGGCGACTGACATTTCGAAGAATTCTTTCTATTTAATTTTTACCTAACGATCATCAGTAATAGACTTTCTTTTTTATTTGCAACGGGCATTTATTTATAGAAAGCAATAATTTACTCGCGCCTTTTCCAGTTTGTCAAAACAAGTCGTCACCAATGATGACAGTAGTTTATAGAAAACGTGCAGTTGCTCCATTCCGTGGGCGAGTGCAACAGTCAAAAACAAAAATTGTCGGGGTTTCCGGGTTGAGCTTGTGATATAAAATTGGCGATTCCTACATCTGCTTGCAGTTTTGGGGAACTTAGAGAGGGGAGCGAAGGTAGGGTGACCAGGGAGAAGGGGCAAAAGGGATAGTGGAAGGGGAAAGGAAGAGAGTTTAAGATTAGGGAATCTTAGAAGCTCTATTTCTAATTTAACACCTCTCCCTCTTTGGTAACCTCGCTATAATTTCTTTTTTGTACACACCCTCCTCCCCTCCAATACCTAACTTACCCCCACCCCCTCCTAAAAAAGTATTTCTAGTAGCGTGCCAATTTGGAATTATTCTGAACAAACGATGCGTTCTTATAGAGTTCTGCCACTCTAGCACATGTTTGACGTGGGAAGAAATCGCTGGCTTTAGGTTTAGAATATAAAAGGGCCGGTCGGAATCCGGAGGCCGGAGAAAAAGTTTTCGGTTAGTTCCGGTCGACTATAGGACCGGCGCTGGAGTGATTAAGGCGGGAGTAAACATAAATAAGTGTGAAGATTTCAAGTAATATTCAAAGGGAATTGTCAGGCTTAAAATGTGCTGGAAAAAGTTGGCACTCAACATAAAAAAATCTTTTTTACCTAATTACTATTGATTGATTGATTGATGTTAGGTTACCTAGGTTCTTAACCAGTTTACTCGCACAAGAGCTACTGCTCGACTCGTGGGTGTGGCCTTTATATTGAATCATTCACATGCACAGTACAGTATCGTGGTCCTAACGCAGTGCTCTGGTTAGATTTTGTTACCTTTTTTGTATCGCATATAATGTTCTGCACGTATTCTATTTGAAAAAAACCCTATATTATGTATATGTTTTCACAGGTCACTTGCCATCCTAGTCCAGGCCCTGAACTCTCCTTTCTTCCCGCCTCCTATACAGGTACGGGTTGAACCCGAGCGTGCGAAAAGAGAGAATCTCTTTTCGCCCGCCTGGGTTCAGCCCCCCCCCCCCCCCCCTATAGGGGGCGGGACGAAAGGAGAGTTCAGAGACTGGGCTAGGATAGCAAGTGACCTGTGAAAACATATACCTTATATAGGTTTTTCCTCGGGGGGAGGGTACGGCTACACGTAGGCTAAGCAAATAGGACATGTTTTGCATTGTGCACACGGGTACCTACCCCGCCTAACCACTTCCCCCCAAGGCTAATTGATTAATTGAAGCTAATTAACTTATTAATCACACCTTATGGCGTTAGTGCTTTGGCGAGCAGCAGCCCCTAAACCAATTCCTTTCAGTAATGTAACTGGTTTGTACTAGCCGTCAATTTGCTTGCGAACGGCGTTAAGCTGAATTTAAATCTGCCAAAGTTTGTTTTTCTTTCCTTTCTTCTCATCTGGCTTTTTGTCTAGACCACTGTTAATATCCATTTCAGCCAATCAAATTCGTGAATTAGGTAGTTCCCAGTTCTTTGTGAGACACAGCCATATTGTAAGTTACAAATACATTATTCTGCATTGTGATGACCGGGTCTAAAGCTATTCACATTCATGGTCAGTGTCATCTTTCAATCATTTTGCTATCATTGCTTCCCATTTGAAAGGTTTTAAACAAGAATAGCTTTTATTTAAATATCGTATTACGTTTTAGAGATATTGAAGTTTTCGTAATATGCAAATGAGACGGTGATGAAATCATTAATTGTTCCGCTAAAACTGTAAAATACTGAATCAAGACTGTCTTTAGAAATATTTGAGCTGTGCTCTGCAAACTTGGCACCGAAAATGTACATCACAAAAGAAACTGTTTTGCCCCTAGTCATGTGTTTAAAATTAATTAGGACTGAAATTTCCAGTTTTTATCTTAACCACTCTTAAAAATCTCCTAAAAAGAGTTAAGACAATATGGGCACCACGTATGCTCTGGGAAGGACCCTCTGTGCCACTTAATAGGGCTGCATATCGAGGGACATTTGGATTTTGACAGAAAGAGACTGGAGCCAAGAGCATGAAGAGTGTTGTCGTGGGAACGGCACGACGGGTATCATTTCGTTTCTTTTGTGATGTACATTTCTTGTGTCGAATTTGAAGAGCACTGCTCTAATAATTGTAGACATATTCCTGATTCAGTATTTTACTGTTATGGTGGAACTTTGAATTTATGACGTCATCACTTTCCTCATTTGCACAGTACAAAAATGTAAATATCCCTGAAAATGCAAAGACATTCCAAAAGAAAAACTTCATGCTTTATTTTATTTTGAAAAACCCCTCAAATAAACAGCAACTATTTTTTTCCCAAATAGGCACTTTAAACGTAGCTCGCGGTATAGCAAACCAGTGAAGAGCGCGTCTAATTTTATCTAATGTTGCGGTAAATCTCACCGCTGTAGATTTGGTGCCATTACATACTCTTAGAAACTTCTTCTAAGGATGTTCAGCCTTGTGTCTTTAGTCAGTATGGATGCCTAATTACATCAATACTCACTTCAGTGTTGCCGCGACCAACTTTGCCAGAGGGATGCACGGATAGTGAACAATCTGAAGCTACATCGTAGTCACCTAGAATGCGATTGTTTTTAAGTTCCATGTCTTTCAAGAACAAATGTTGTTGATCAGACGGTATTTCCAGCTGGTCCTTTATTTTTATTTTCAGATTTTAGAAATGATTTGCCGGTTTGACTTATGATGTAATTGTCTTCGCTGTTGGACGCTAAATACAGAGTTGATTTTCTCTGAATGTTGTAATCTTTTAAAGTGCGACCATCCTCGAGTTCCTTGCCATCAAAGATAAGACGCTGTTCGTCAAATGGAATTAGGTCTTCAAATCTACTTTTCACATGTGCAATATAATCATCAGGGGTAATTCCTAAAGTGATACACCCTCCAGTCAGTAGTTTTACAAAGATTAGCGTGAAACTGCCATGACGTGGAGGAAACAAGCGTAAAATTGATTGTTCAGTGATGTTGTAGTCACGCAAAGTGCGGCTATCTTTAAGTTGCTTGCCAGCAAACATCAGAAGTTGTTGGTCTGGTGGAATGCCTTCTTTGTCTTGAATTTTCGCCTTCAAATTTTCCACAGAATCACTTGGTTCTCCTTTCAAAGTTATCGTCTTTCCAGTTAGCGTTTTAACGTAGATTTGCCCACCATCGTGACGAATTAAACGTTCGAATAGTTTTTCTCCTGGTCTCACTTCATATGACCATTTATCCCGTGCTAATTCTGGACCCAGTGGAGTGTCGCTTTTTGTCATTCTTTTCAGCATATGAGCTGAAATCAAGAAATGTAATTAAACGATATTGAACATTGGCATTAACTCCACCATGATAGCCCGGATAAAGGAGGGTATGACGCTAGCAACGTGCTCCATAAAGAGCAGAGAAACAACTGAAATAAGTGTATAGAACTGATGCAGCAACATAAAGGAGGTCTCCAACCCGCGAGTGGACATCCCAAGGTATAAGAGGAAATACGGTCACCCATGAGACACCTGGAGGAGAGAAGCTGGAAAGAGCTAGAAGAGGGCAACCCGTTAAGAGGGCAACCCGTCTTAACGGAGGAGATTCTGAAATATTTTAGGCCACACGCATACAATCATTCTACATCTGAACCATATTGAACGGACTACATGTAAATAAAAAGTATGAAATAAATACCTGACTACCTTGAGTATCGGTGCCACTATAACAAGTAGAGCAACTGAATTGGAATAAAATCTTGTTTTGAGCACATGTTTACTGTGTTCTCTTTCCGTGTACTGCGTCCGCCGATTGTGAACACGAAGCTTGATAACCCTGCATTCAAGGTGTTGCGAAAGATTGGAGACTTAGATTTTTTTCCAGGTCTCTCGCGAAAAATCGAGACCGGCTCAATAAAAACCTTAGCCGGGAGACTAATTTCTTCAAGGAAATATGATCGCCCAAGGGTCGCAAGTAAGTGACAGTCTCCTGTATTGGCTCAAGAGATCATAGTCTCTTAATAGGCCTGATGTGCCACGCAGCATCCCGAAGATTTACTAAGTGAGCAATTGGGGAGTAATACATGGGCACACGTAGATACGGAGTTTCATCTTTGCGTGTTCATCTCGGTATCTCAAGAATGAGCGCTTGGAAGGAGTGAGATATCGAGTTAAACAATCAAAGTGAAATTCCATATCTAGAAGTTTTTTTTGTATAAA
>JAHPZR010008938.1:90000-97500 GCA_019787425.1 Platygyra sinensis | reverse complement strand
TAGGGCGAGTCAAAATACAAACAACGAGTAAAAATTCTCAGCGATACTACACAACAAAACGTCTAATAAGAGATTTATTATCCAACACGCCAAATTGGCATGTTCGTGCGAGCGAATTTCGTGGATATTTATTTACAGGGAATTCGTGACAGAAGTATGCGAAGCGGAACGGTACCGAATTGGCGCGGGAATTCCAGCTAACTGATTGGTCAATGGCAGGAAACCTGTCTAACCGGTCCTCGGGAGTACAAATACCGCGTGATATTTGTACTCGTTTTAGGCGTTATTTGTACTCTACGAAGTGCAGTTGGATAATAAAAGCAGTTATTTCAAGAAACTAGACTGTAAATCATTTTACACTGGTAGTGTAAATTACATGCAAGTCAGAACACTCGGCTAATCGGCCGTGTGACAGAAATAGCTTTTAACGTCTGAAATCACACAAAGAAGAAAGTAAAGTAAGATTCAAGAGACTGATCCACTGGACTATCGCCTCGACTGTACCACTTTTTTGTTCTCAGTTTAATATCACATTTTGATCACATTGTGATCTATTACTGAACAGAAGCACGGCCACGTGGAATCTATTTGTTAATCTGTTTCGTTTCCTTATAGATCATTGTTATGTACTTCGGACAAATAACATTAACGAGCTTACTATATATAAGGCCTCAATGACATCAGAACAGATCACCACCTAATGATTACGCAATAGACCACAAGATTCTGTGGGCTATAAGCTGATAAACCACGCGGGATGTTGGTAGAACACGAGAAGAATTTGTAAACCACGAGCCGCAGGCGAGTGGTTTACGAATTCTTCGAGTGTTCTACAACATCCCAAGTGGTTTATCAGCCTATAACTCATAGAAAACTTGTGGTCTATTGCTTTTATATAATAATTCAGAAGACGCGCGATTTTTCCGTGGGTTTACCGGCACAATAACCCACAGGAGCTGATTGACCAATCAGAGCGCGCGCATTGATTTGGTTAAAATATAACGAGCTATTAAACCGCACAAACCAAACCTGGAGAGCAATTTTTAAAGATATGCTTACGTTCACAAAGAAATACGTCAGTTTGGATTTTATTAGGATGAATTGGCCAAGAATAACCCACTGGAAAGTACAGTATTTTACTAATAAGAAGACACTAACCTCCTGTTGTTTGAGAGGCGCCAGCGGAGGAGCTGAGCCTGTCTATAGATTGATACATCTCTCCCAGCTGATCTTTGATATCCTGGGCTTCCTCTCGAACTGTTGTTTCTAAGCCTCCCACTTTCTCTTGTATTAACTGTGTACTATCTTCTATCCCTCCATCGACGTCTTTCAAGCTTGTCTCCAAACGTGCCATCCCATCCTGGACTTTTTCAATCGTTGCTTTCAGTTCACCTATGGATTCCTTTACCTCTGTATCGTTTCTATACCACTCCAGCAATTCCTCAACATTTCTTTCATCCTCTGCTGTCAGGGGATTTCTCAAAAAGTTAAAAATGGCCACTTGCCATTGAGGCTTCGTTGTGGGATTGATTTGGCCTGCAATCCTAACTAGAACCTCGCTGATGTCTTGCCAAAGCACTAGAAACTGGTCATCTGTAATTTCCATGTTTTGGTTCACGTGACCAAACACTGAGTTTCGGTAATATTTGATTCTCGCCAAATCTGCAGCTAAACTGTGATCTGTACCTGTTGGCAGGGCATCCCAGCCTGAGGCGGGAGGGATGAGGTTGCATATTGTCCTCAGCAACTTGAACAGCAAAGTAACATCAAAATCTGTTGACTTGCCATACACCCCTGAGGAAGGGTACAGACAGTCCCACTGCGGCTTGGTGAGCTTTGCTGATCTGAGTTTTTTCTCTGTGGCTGGATTTTTCAGTATTGTGGGAAGATTACTTGGTGGCAAAGTCAGATCAAAAATCTCTCTCAGTAGTGTAGTGCCTCCACTTATCAACAGTCGTGAAATACGTTGAAAATTTTCTTTTCCTCTTGTTGAACGAAGTACTTCATCTGGGTCTGGGGCGGTGGCCATTTTGCAAATCAGTCTGAAGTGCAAAAACGATGTTACTAGTCAGAATGGTTTGATATCACTTAGGATGATTAAGATAATATTATATTCCTATACTGTATTCATCATAAATGCTCTGCAAAATTTAATTTAGAAAAGGTGAACACATGACTTGGAAACTGGGTCTTTGTTCATCTACCTTTTGCTGCACAGGAGGGTAGTATGTTTCCTTGATCCCTTGAAAATAATTTATTTTGCTTTTTCTCTCTAATTGTTCTCTATCAATAAATTCCTTCGTTCCCTAACGTTTTCTGTCAATGTTTGCAGGGACCTATCCCTTGTTCCCTTGAAAACATAAATGATCATGCTCCCTTGTTCAACAAAAAGTCTTAGAGGCCCTCGCCTGGGTTGAAAATAGCTGCAGGCTGAAACTTGACTTTTCCCATATTTTTTTCTCTTTATGATAACTGTTATGCAATGCTAGTTAAAATTTAATCTCAGATCAAGAGAAATCCCCCAATTTATTGATTTAACATCAGACTGAGTGGTCTATGTGTCTAACTCGGCTGGAATGCAAGTTGGATAGTGATTTACAAAGTACATACTGCATCACATTCCAAATGGAAGTAAAGAAAGTTTCAGGCTCAAAATAAGCAAAACGTCTAAAAATTCGCAGATTCTTTTACACTTTCCTGTATAAAAGGATCATCTGGTTCAATTGGCCTCTGGATGAGGATGGTCTTAACAAGTCACCAATTCAGTATTGAATTTCTCTTGAGTTAGGGACTGGTCAAAATCTATTTGCAGGGGTGGACCAGAGCAGAGAGGGGTTGGGCCATCAGTTTTTGAGCCCTGTTTCATCCTGGTTTTTTTGGATAAAAATTTGGTACACATTTGACAGAATCGACAACAAAGGTAACTCCTTTCAAACAATAAAAGCAAGTGACATACTCAAACACTAACACACGGTCTGGCCAATACTTTACATGCATATCACCTGGGTAGTGGCAGCCATGGACAGCTGTTTTGGCCTTATTAGGCCTCGTCACCATGGCATAGCCATCAGGTAGAAATAGGTCACTGATCTAAGAGCTCCGCTATATATTCTGCCCTTTACTGCCAAGGCAGATGCAAAGCACCCCTTTATTAAAGTGCAGCTCCACTTAACACATGCGTAACTGGTACTGACCAGATCATGGGTTGGTGTTTGAGTGCTTACTTCCTTTCATTCTTTGTTAACTCCTCTCAGTTCCAAAGGACAAAAACGTTTTGTGCTGAAAAAGTACACTTGGCTGGTGGACAACATTGATGAAGGAGTCCCAGGGCAGAAATATTTAAAATACTGCACTCTGTTGACACGCTGGTACTCAAGAAAACCAAACGGCCAACTTGTAAAAATATAACACAAACAGCCGTAATATGATCAAGCTACGATGGCCGAACACCAAGAGTAATGATGTGATGTATTTTAACAACAACAACAACAACAACAACAACTTTATTAAACCAAATAATAATAAATGGATGGCCTACCCCGCAAATAGCTAAGCTAATCGAGGCGGGGCAAGCCAAATACAAGAACACACCTATTAAAAGACAAACTTACACAACAGCAGTTAGTTTAACAAATTAAAGGTACAGATTACAAAAAGACTTATTATTGACAAATATCTATTAGCTAATAATTAAAGACTGCAAGACTACTCGGAGCTATATTTTCCATACTAAGTAGAAAAACACAATTTACGAAAAACTTGGTTATTTACAAAAAAAAGGAAAAAAGTATTATTAGTCAACTTCTCCAATTTTCTTAATTATGACAGGGATCTGAATATAGTCATCTTCGTTTTGCAAAATATGTAATAGCGACGTTCGAAGCACCTTTTTAAATGTGTTTTTTGGCAGAACCCTCATATGGCATGGTATCTCATTCCATAGTCTTACCCCAAGTCGAGAGAAAGAACGCCTTTGCATTTCCAGTCTAGAATTTTGCACATAAAGGTTCCCAGAGGTGGATGATCGTGTATTATACGAATGAATGCTAGATGTTTCCTTAAATAAATGCAACATGTTGATTGGTGCATTATTACTATTGATATCGTACATTAAACTGGCTACACATTCATGATATAGAAATGTTATAGGAAGAACGTTAGCTTCAAGGAATAAAGGAATTGCATGATCACGAACATCTGCGAAAAACAACAGACGAAGTGCCCTTTTCTGGAGAATTAGAATTTTATTAAGATACATCTTACCTGCCTGACCCCAGGCTGGAAGACCGTATGTTAAATAGGGCTGGATTAGTGATTTGTAAAAATTCAATAGTATTTTCCGAGGTACATAATGACGTAGTTTTGCAATAAGCCCAACATTTTTACTAATCTTTGTAGCAATAGCATCAATATGGTGCTTCCAGGAAAGATGTTTATCAATTAATACACCAAGGTACTTAATGTAGACTTTAGACTCAAGATCAACATATTTATTTTGCTCATTATCAAACATGCAAATTTTTGGCTGATATGCAAGCTGTTTTTGATAAGGATGAAAGACTATGAAATTTGATTTCTTAATGTTAAGCGTTAATTTGTTGGCTGTTAACCAGACATAAAACTTACCTAATTCAAAATTAATTGTTGTTTCAAGAGCCTTTACATTTTTATCAGCGTAGAGGATATTAGTGTCATCAGCAAAAAGATAAAACCGAAGTTTATTTGAACATTTGTGAATATCGTTGACATATAACAAAAAAAGCAATGGACCGAGAACGGACCCTTGGGGTACACCACAGGTAATGATTGCTTTATCTGAGATATGCTGACCTACTTGAGTTGTTTGCGTGCGATTGTTTAAGTATGATGAAAACCAATCATTAATAATCCCACGGAAGCCATAGTGGTTGAGCTTATTAAGTAAAATCTCGTGATCAACTGTGTCAAAAGCTTTTTTAAGGTCTATAAATACTCCACAGGAAAGCAAACGCTGATTCATATTAGCCTGAATGTCATTAATGATGTCCAATATTGCATGTTGAGTGGAATGTCCTTTACGGAAACCGTATTGGGACGGATACAATAAATCATGTTGCTCAATATAGCTTGTCATTCTTTTATACATAATTTTCTCAAAAATTCTATTAAAATTTGACAATAATGAGATAGGTCTGTAATTATTGGCATCACTTTCATCATCACTTTTAAATATCGGCGTAATTTTGCCAATTTTAAGCTTTGATGGGTAAGACCCCGATTTGATAGACATATTAAGCAACTCTGATAGGACAGGGGCTATAATAGAGCTTGAAAGTTTAAGTAAATTAGTGGGGGAGGAATATAAACCATAAGATTTGTCGTTTGGTATAGATAATATTTCAGAGCGAATTTCGTCAGGGAAAACTTGTTCAAAAAAGAAGGATGAGAGTGGAGATATACATTTGCTAACATAATCAAGGTGATGCTTAGGGGAAGGGGGCAATTTACTGGCAAGTGTGGTACCTACTGAGGCAAAGTGTTTATTTAAAATATTAGGTATCTGTGAGGCTTCTTTCACCATGTTTCCCCTATCCTTGAGTTGAGTAATGTTTTTAAAGTTCCTCTTTCTACGATATAGCAGCTCGTTAATTCCTTCCCAAGTTTTTTTCATATTAGTAACATTATGTTCGAAATACTCGTAATAATATCTCTTTTTACTTAGCCGAATTAAGCTACAGATTTTGTTTCTATAGTATTTGTACCTAGAGACGGCACCTGATGCATACAATTTATTTTTAACTGCAATCGATGCCTTAATTCCAGTGGTAATCCAAGGTTTAGACAGCTGCTTTGCTTTCCGATTTGACAATCTTTTAAAGGGTGCATGTTTGTTGACAATTTTGTTATACTTGTTGTAAAACGTTGAAAACAACTTATCTGAACAGTTCGCTCCATTTGCAATCATCCTGTCCCAGTCAACTTCTAAGAGATCTTTACCAAAACTATCAGCGGAGAATTTTGAATAATCACGCATTTTAACAGATTTTATTTGTTGCTTTTTGTCTCTCGCAGATGTTGTAATACAAAATTGAGAAAAATGATCGCTAATATCAGATATGATATTACCACTAGCAAGAAGTTTGTCAGAATTATTGACAAATATGTTATCAATTAGCGTAGCAGACGCTCTATAAACACGTGTGGGTTTGTCAACTGTTGGAATGAGATAGCAGCTTTGAAGAGACAGCAAAAAATCTTGACTTATTTGAGATGTTTCACATTTGAGTAAATCTATATTAAAATCCCCCATGATATAAACAGTTTTATCGTCTGATACCATTTTTTCAATTACCTCCTCAAAATATGATTGGAAATACTCTGGTGAGTTGTGCTGTCGATAAATTATGCCACAAACGATGTTTTTATGATTTACAAAGGATATTTCAATCCAAATGGCTTGAAAAGCCTCATTAGAGGTCTTTTCAAGAACCGTATAATGCAGTGACTGATCAACAAATAGTCCTACGCCTCCAGAGGCCAAAGGTGTTGGCACATATTCAAAAACATAACCTGGAATGCTTGGATGAAAATTATTCTCATTTGAAATTGTAATTTTTGTCTCCGTGATTCCAATAACATTAAATGGAAAATCAAGTTCGTCTAATAATATTGATACATTTTCCAGATTACGGCTTATACTAGCAATATTATTATGAAAAACGGAGAAAGTAGAATCAATCACTCCTTTTGAGAGATTTTTCTTGAACATATTGAAGCTATGCGGAGAAAAATACCGACTTTGGATTCGTTGATTTGGGAGATTGCAATCGGTGCTCAAATTGACGTCTAAAACAGTATTAAGGTTAAAAATACCTAAGTCGTAGAGACTAGTTAATTTATCTAGATTTCTCCTAGGCTGTACAGTATCAGATATCGAACTATTAAACTGACCATGACACAGTTCCAGGCAACCTGTAAAATTAAAGTAAGGCAATTCTTTCAGCAATAATTTGCTGGCCCTCTCTTCGTTTTTATTGCGGCGTAATTTCATACTTTATAATTGTTAAAGACAAACAATGAACCATGATTATAAGCAAGAGTACTTAGCTTATACTGATGCTGACAGTCTTCTTAAATCTTCTAAACTTTTGAGCTTTAGTGGAGTAGAGCTATCTGTCTTCCGCAAAAAGACGAGACCATTCTTCGCCCAGCAATACTTGTAAGAATTGGCATCTTTGAACTTTTTAGACTCGTAAAGCAGCTCTTGCAACCTCGGTGTTAGATGATCGTAGAGGTTTATGTGGCTGACGTCTGTATCGCTGCTGAAGCCCAAATCTACCGGGCTAAGGCCATTCACATTTCTCCTGTTAGCCATGACGTTATCCTTTGCCAACCTGCGCACAAATTTACAGATAATGGCGTTCGGCCTATTGGAAGCCGCTCGAGATGGAACCCGATGCACCATGTCGATATCACTTAAAGAGACGTTTCCGACTCCCAATGCCGCAAATAGCTTCAAAC
>JAHPZR010008938.1:80000-85000 GCA_019787425.1 Platygyra sinensis | reverse complement strand
AATATACTACCTTGCTTTGCCCCGCCCGATGATCGTGGCGATCGAACAAATGAGCTTCATTGGTTGGAACTCCTGCATACCTCGTACATTTCTCTTTTAAATCACGCATGGAAAGGTAGGGTCTTCTATTCAGTCGATAAATGTTTTGAAGCCAGAGCAGACCCACGCAACACTTTCGATAAACAAATTTTAAAAAGTTGGACGCCATGTTTGTCGGTATTTTACTGCGTGATTCTGCGCGCGACTTTGGCGTAGAACGCCATCGCGAGATTTTCGAAATCAGCTCGCTCGCGGTCAAAAAACTATAGGGAGCCACCTTAACAAGCCAGCCCTTCTCTCTGTAAGGAGAGGGCCTCCTTTCTCTCTAGCCAACGTAGTAGTACAGCAATCAGCTAAAGAAAACGATTGTTTTCATAATACTCTTATGTAGAGATTCATAGTTATTTTTTACCTCCTCTGACCATCCTTATCAATAAAACCCTTCTAATATTTCATGCGAACTTCGAAACAATTAAACCTTGACTAGTTAAAGTTTTTACTCTTTAGAAAAAAAAACTCTTACAGGCAGAACGCGGGAAGCCTTCACCTCAAGATTACATTAATGAATTGATTATTTGAAATTTGAACCAGTTGATCGCATCCTTAGAATGAATAGTGGGTTTAATATTCAAATCATCACGTCATAATTGTATTCTTGAAACTACTATAGGGTACAATATTTAAATAATCAACTCATTAATGTAATCTTGATGGTAGGCTTCACTGACTTGGCTTGACTGTAAGCTTACACACACAAGTAGCCTGTATGTTTAACTAGTACTGATCTCGTTGCATATTTCTCCGTCTCCTTCCTTTAAACAAACTGACGTAGGATTTCTTATCAAGTAACGGATTCCTTCATCGAGATTTGGCGGCTCGTAATGTTCTTCTTGACGAGGACAAAGTTGTAAAAATCTCGGATTTTGGATTGATGCGACAAACCCAAGAAAGCGTTTACAAACTAAAGAGAGGGAAAAAGCTGCCAGTGAAATGGATGGCGCCTGAAGCACTCTATAACAGTGAATACACCACCAAAAGTGATGTGTAAGTATGATACGTAATATACCAAACACACAAGACCGTGTTTCACCACATTACCAAACACCGGAAAGAGCGGATTTGAAAATACGACGCTAGTGGAGTATTTTTGACAAACTGTGATGTGATGTGGTGTGGCGTGACGTGACGTGACGTGGTGTGACGTGGCGTGGCGTGGCGTGGCGTGGCGTGGCGTGGCGTGGCGTGGCGTGGCGTGGCGTGGCGTGGCGTGGCGTGGCGTGGCGTGAGGTAAGGTGAGGTGAGGTGAGGTGATGTGATGTGATGTGATGTGTTTGAAAATGTGGTCAAACACTGTCTTGAGTGTTTGATTTATCTTCTCAATCGACACTAAAAGTACGAAGAAAATGGAGAAATCAAATCATAAAATCCATGTTAATAAAGATCAGATCGATATTTAAATTTCGTCATGGTCATGATTTTCTTTGTTTAAGTCAGTGAGAAGTGTGGTGCAAGGCTACTCTCTTTTCCTTTTCAATTCTTAGCCATTGAGTGGACTACAGAGCTGAGTTTTCGCACCATGTTTCCTCCCTTTCAGAGAAATAATTTCGAAAGTTACACTTTTCTCCCCTGCTTTCGTCTTTAAAGAAATCGTGCTTGGCTTCCCAGTCTCTCCCTCCAGCTCATCCCATATCCCGTTCTCGACGATCATGAAGTATACGCCCCGTGTAGACTATTTATTTTTTTATTTTTATGTAGACTTTTTATTTACCTATTCTGAGCATTTAGCTTCAGAACAGAGGCGTTTAGCATTTACTTTACTGATACAGACACTCAAGATGTAGATCGCAGTCGAAATGTTGCGGTGTACTTCAGTAATAACTGCCGAAATAATGATAACATTTACTCGACTTTTTGGCATATTTTCTCAGGTGGTCTTTTGGAATTCTTCTCTGGGAACTCTGTACAATGGGTAAGGACACATTTTATTTTCTCCTGATTAATTTTCCCGCACAGATACGGACTAGATGAAATCTATCAACAACCAACGACCGTTAAGGCTTACGGTTTCTTTTGTTAAAACACGACGAACTGTCAATGAGCGAATGACATATTTGGCCTGTACATGTATCATTTATTCAAAACGTCACTGAATACTGAACCTTTTTCATAAGAACGCTCAAGGCTGAGATTTACTAAAGCCAGCTAAGAGGGCTATACTGGAAGTTATAACAAACCTACTGAAAACATTTGGCGATTGGAGATGAAAACTGAAGAACAACTTAGGCTCAAAACGAACTAAGAATATTTACCTTCAGTCCGAAAACTATTCGTTGTTACAAAAGAGAATTACAGCAGTATGTAAATAAAGGTGACTACAAACATGCTTACTCGTCTCTTTTGCGTGTTTAGCTGGGTACCAGCTATGCTGGTCTATAGACCTGGGGATCTCTTTTCGACTCAATTTTCCCTCCGGGTTAAATCTATCAATTTGACACGGTAAACAGTCATCAGTGAAATCGACATTTACATCAAAGTCGGCTTTCCTGCTCTAATTATCAACCTGCATGGCTGTTATCTCTTAGGGGCTCTTTCTCAAAATTTACGTCGAGTATCCCCGTCTTTTTTGATAAGAGAGTCCTCCTCGGTGTGCAAATATCCACATGCACAGTCAAACTTGTAATTGTTGTTGTTGTTCTAGGAGGAAATCCTTATCCTGGAATAAACAACAAGGAGCTTTACAACCTTCTCAAAACGGGATATCGCATGGAGAAACCAGACACGTGCTCTGATAAACTGTAAGTCAAACTATTAGTTTAACGAGCTCTCTCTTATGTTAGTTTTGAAAAGATAGCCGCAAACGAAGAAACACTTTGACCAAAACATGTTGAGCAGCATTGATTTCCTGTCTCCCCACTTCTGTTTAAATACAAATTTTGTCTCGGAAAATCTTCTTTCGCGGAGCAAATTAAACAAAAAATAGTTTTGAGATACCCGGCGTTTTACTTCCGTTCCTGTTTTGCACGTCCAGATCAAGGAAACTCGTTTGCGGCGGGGTAGGGGAGGGAATGTATTCTAGGTATTATAGAACATTTCAATGCGAATTAAGACACACTCATTTTCCTGGCAACAGGAAAAAGAAAAGTTTGCTGGTCCCTAAAAAATGTTGTGACGGATATGAGGTACGGCAGTGTAGTGTTTACTGATGAATTGGATCTTGCCCATTTTCGTTGTTATAAGTCTGAGATCAGTTGTACTCTGCAGTTAATACCTCGTTAAATCCATCTGCTCTTATTTCCTTCATACATTACCTCAAGTCAATGACAACATCTTTGTAGACTTCAGCTCATAGACAAATAATCGAGTCTAAACTCATGATTCACCAATCATGCACGGTAGCTATTTTGGGGGCGCCGTTCCAAAAGAAAATGCGAGTATCGGAAACAATAGGAACGCCTTAATTAAGAACGTATTTTAATCCAGTAACCGTTACTTTTTCAGTTATCAGCTGGTGCAAAGTTGTTGGAAGGAGAAGCCCAGCGAAAGACCGACGTTTGAAAGTGTGACGAAATCACTGGAAGAAATGTTACAGGAGGACACTCCATATCTGGATTTTGAATCGCTTGATGAGTCCAAGGCATATTACTATAGCGAGAAACTTTCTGACGACGATGTCACAGACACGTTTTTGTAACAGATCTGATGATGACAGCGATGATTGATTGTTTAAAAAAAATGATCAAATGCTGTCGTAGCGCAGACAAAAATTTGGCAGGTGGATTTAACTTTTTCCCAAGTAGTATATTCACCAGAGAAGCCAATGATATTTGAAATCTAACCATATATTTCATAGTTTAGGGGCTGTGGCATGAATATGGGGCACACAGACAATTCAAGGGGTGGCGAATGGTACCCGGAAAATTCAGGGTCTCGGGAATTTTTGTTCCAATCTCGAAATCTCGGAGGCGTTTTGAATGAGTCTCAAAATCTCGTTTTCGTGTGTTTCTTTGCGTCTCGGACTCTCGAATTTTTGGCCGCGAGGTCTCAGAGTAGAGATTTTTTTTGACCAAACTATTTCGATCAAAACCATGATAAAGTTGTTTATTTAATTAAAAACGTACGATAGCAGTCTTTTGAATATGAAGGCACGACAAGTCGGGTTGTTAAGTCGAAGATTAGTAGTCATGGCGTAACATTTTGGAACTCTTGACTTATCGATCTTATATATATTTATCTTAGAATATCGTGTAGCCATGTCTCGCTGCGAACAGTTTTCGAAACCGGCTCGGATTTTCGCAAAATGAAGTCTCGGGCTCGGTTTTCTTCATACAGAGTTTCGGGCTCGGACTTTGTTAAAACTTTCGAGTCTCGGTCTCGAATTTTCATACAAGGGTCTCGGCGTCTCGGCGAGTCTCGGATTTTACCATTCGCCATCCCTAATTAATCAAACTTTCTTTTTCTTATAAACTTGTGCTCTCCGTCAAAAAAAGCTTAGTGTAAAAAACATTTATAATCAAAAAACTATAGAAAGTATAAACCTAGTTGAGTAGTCAGAGGAAGCAAATACCAGTTGAATACCCTAATCCCAAGTTTAGTTTTGCCCGTCTGTGGCAAAACGAGTCTTTGTGCGAAACTATTGGTATGAAAATGTATATCATCTGTACGTTCTTTCGCATGAAATCAAGTCATTTTCATGTGAAACGTTTTGCACAGGCACTCGTTCTGACAAAGAAGCAAACAGCAACTCAGAAGTCTGCATATGTGCCAAGCAGTCCGTCAGACCAGCGCTTATTCCAGTTTCTGTAGCATGAAGCGACTAGGAGTATTCCTACTACCCCTGGATGGGATGCTAGTCTATCGCGGGGTTACCCCCAAACATTTAATTTGCCAGTACCTGATTGGATACTGCATGAGGCACTGTAAGAGTAAAGTTTTCTCGCCCAAGAACACAATACAATGTTTCC
>JAHPZR010008938.1:32500-77500 GCA_019787425.1 Platygyra sinensis | reverse complement strand
CACAAGCAAAATCTCAGTGCGGTGTGTAAACAAAATAAAACCTTAACGAAACAATGAGACCAAAACTGTGCAAAACTTAACAAGAACTTAAGCTTACCTTGGACCCCACAAGGAGAGAAAGCGAGTACAAAACATCAATTTCTCTTGCTTAATTTCGGAGGCGAAAACCCAATTACGAAAGCACATGATACGTCGGATGTGAACTTACCTTTTAACCTGATTGTAACAGCAAAAAGCTCCATGACAGAACAACTTGAACGTCCGCCATTTTGGAAGCCATGTTGAAGGCTTGGGCGCATAGCATGACGTCACTGCGCAAATGAGAAAAGCGCGCGAAATTTCGAGAAGACAACATCGGGCGCAATCCATTGAGCCAAAATTTCCGGGCTGAGGTTCGAAAACTTCTTGGTGTCGAATGGATCGCGACAGGTCCGAACAGCCTCGTTCCATTCCACTCGCAAAACGAGTTTCACTCTCATTTAGAACGAAGGATGTTGAATCACTGTTGCTCGTATTAAAGTTAGATGACCATTTCGACGGTGATATCAATGATATTGTGTGAGCTGCTTCATCCATAGTTATTTAACCAGTACAACGGGTTATTTTGAGCAGACCTTTCCCAGATATTTGCCATATGACTTCAAACGCCACGCTCGAATCGAATGACGAAAAGAACATTCCAAATTTTCTCGGGAAATAAATTGTCTTTAAGAGCCGTCAACAGCCAAAACATAACCTTTGCAAGCGAAGCAGCTACAGACCTGTGGTAACTGTACATGGATGTACAAGTAACACTGATAGATCGGCTGTTAACAATCCATAAAAGTGCAGTGATCAGTATTTTCCTCCATTTTGTACATGGCAGATACCGAACAGCGAGGTCCTGGGATTGAGAATGGGTCGAAATGGTCAAATGGAACGGTTCATTTCGATCGGACCGGTCCAACCGAGAAAAGAGGTCCACCTCGAAAGGTGGACTGATTTTTTCGAAACTTTTCCGGTTGGACCGAACCGATCCATTCAGTTGTAGACCGAAATTTCCGGAAATTTTGGTTGAATGGATCGCGCCCATCATCTCCAAAATAGTGGAATGTGCTGTATATAGTTGGCTGTTGAAACAGAACGCCTAGAGATTCCAAAAAAAGGATAAGTTTTCATCGACTGCCCATAAAAAACACACCACTTCTTAGGTTACTATGCACCTTCAGGGGTGTCTCGCGTGCAAGCGATGTAGCGCGTCCGGTTTAAACTGTAGATATCTAAACTCCTATATCAAATTAAAGCTTATAGGACTGGCTATCAGACTATACCAAAAATTTTGAAAAAATCAATTGTCGAATTTTTCACGACGCCTAAATGCCAGCGCCCAAATCACCTTTTGAGCGTTACCTGTCAAAGCGAATTTTGTTTTTTCGCTTATTTAATGTGTTCTTCCGTTTCCGGGGCCAAAGCGCTAAAAAAAGTGTCCGCGATTTTCCATATTCAATTTCAGAGAAAAGTTACAGAACATTTGTGAAATAGGATTTTAAAATGTGGATTGATCGAACAAAAATCGCTCTTGAAAAAAAAGTACTTTGAAATAAAAAGTTCGGAGACACCTCTTTGTTGTTTATATGTAAAACTAGCTACTGTCAAAATTTGAGAGCAATCGACACGAATTCCCTTTGATTTGTAGCTCTTTAAAGTGTCCCCTTCTGGTGAAAAAATTGTTTCGAGACAACAGCGCTGAAAAAATTTTCCTGCTTTGCAAACAAACTCCGCCCATAAACACAGTCAACTGGGTTCTCAGATAACTGAGCCAATCAGCGCTTGGAAAGTTTACTTCCTTGGCTTCCTCGTGAAATTTCCCCGCGTAATCTTCAATCAACCCTTCAGTAGTGTTTCGCATTGCGCTCTAAGCGAAGAGAATATTTTTGGCTGCTTGTTTTTTTCTTTAAGCTGTTGGAGCAAATTGCGGAAGATAACAAAGGGAACGACCGCTAGAAAGCAAAGCGGCTAGGCGGAAAAATCAAGTTCAGTAGTTAAAGACAACGCTACAGCTTCAAATGAACCGATAAACTTTAGAGAGAGAATTATTTAGGCGATTTCAGAAATTTGGGCATGTTTCACTTTCTCCCTTGATAATAATGGTGATATTCTGATGTTGATAGAAATAACTTTTGATTGATAAGAAAGCCTTTCAATCCAATATTACTGCCGTATTTGGTAAGATGAAAAAAACATCCATACAGCAATCGAGCCATTCCTTCATCATGTGTGAAAACTAAAGTTTTGACAGTTAGCTCTTGTTTACAGTGCTTTTTACAGGCTTTATTTCGAAATAACCTTATTTTGCACCAAACAGTGAACAAAATTATCTATTGTCAAGTGACAGAAGTTAAAATGTTAAGATTTTTCTAGTTTATTGAATAACGATTGGTCTTTGGTTAGCCCAAATTTCAGGAATTTCTCTTTAATACTCTTCGAAGTAGAAATGTTAGCGTGAAGTCAGCCGGTTCAAAAGTAAACCTTTGAGAAAAATGCACTTAAGCACGGAGCGATCCTATATAACGAGGCTAAGGTGTTCAACCTGTCATTAGGGACTTTAAGATATGGTACGGCGAGGCTGTAGTACGGCGGCAAATAGTGAAGATCACTTCCGGTGACGTCATGTCGCGTGTTTCACAACGGCTTTCCCGCCGTAGTCTTGCTTTCTACTACGGGAAAGTGCCTAGTTTCACATACTCTTCACTACGTGAGTATAAGCCTGCTGTTTACTTCTCATTTTAATGCTGTTTTCACTGTTTGAACAGCCTAGCTCGAAGATAAAGTACTCAATCATAAAAATCCGTTCGAAGATAACTGTTTCTTTGTCATTTTTGTACAGAAAATTTGAACGATTTTAACACCTATCGTAAGCGACAGTCATATTTTATTGACCGGTCCGAACAGCCGCAGGTAAGAAAACTTTGTATCTACTAAGCTGAGCTGTTCAAAATGTATTTTATTTGAATTGAAAGCTTTGTATTTTCGGACTTATCACATTGTACGAACACCCTACCCGTGCTGAACTCGAGCTTTTTATCAGTTTATTTTGTTTTGTGGCTGGAATTACAGCGGTTCTAAAAGCAGCTGAGAGGCAAATCTAAGTTTTGGGAGATGTAAGATCGACACAAGAGAAAGAAATTATTGTCACTGATCAAGCCTTTGTCGTATGAAAGTAGAATAAAGTCGAACGTATCCATTTTTGTAAAGACACGTAAAGGCTGAACACCCCGTTGCCGTACAGCGAAATCTTAATCTGTTTGAGGTTTGCGGAGGGAACGGAGTTGTCAGCCTAGTCCCTCACGGCCGAAGTAGCCGTAGTAGCAGCTCGCCGTAGTGTATCTTAAAGTCCCTATTCACATATCCCAACGGACGACCAATGCCCCCATTTTATTGGCTTATTCACTCAAGTCTAATTTTAGCGACTTGCCACAGGATTCTGTTTTTCAGCCGGTTTTCTGCGGTTGAGAAATAAATTGAAAACTAAAATTCGTAAAAAATACAAACAGACTGCGAAGGTAATATATTTTATCTACGGTAATATGGTTATTCTTCAGCCAGTTATCTAAAAAAAATTCCGTAAGGTCAACATTAGCTGCTGTTGTACGCTTGCTGCTAAAATTCAGTCGACCTTTTACGAACGTAATTAGTTCTGTTAGTTAGTGTTTTATGGCATTCAGCCTTGAGTCCTCCATTTCCTTTCTGACGTCAATATTCAGGCGAAATCTCACTTTGCCAATTTTTCAAGTTCTGTTGTTTCTTCGTAGTACTTGTTGTTTCCAGTTCCTTTGCTCTGAATATGGAACAGTGTTGTTCAATTTGCATTTTGTTTGCACCATCATAACGCTCATAAACCTGAATAATTTTAAATATCCCACCAAAATCTGTCTGTGTTCACAGGCTAACCAAAATCACCTCTTACGAGATTTCGTTTCGTTCTCAGCATGCTGAGATAAATGGAAACAGATAGCTCGCAGGCATCAGCTTTGTTATTCTAGTTAGTGGAGAAATTTGAATGTTCCACGTGCAGCGACGACGAAGATAATTCATCGTTTTTGGTCTTCAAAGCCATCATTTAAAATATTAATATAAGTTTTATTTTCACCGTACTTTTATTATTTACCTTATATTGTTCTACGTAAATGACTCCGTTGGTTTGACGAGAAAAAACGCTATTTCACCACGACTTCTGTTATGCGACCGTTATTCTGGCTTTCCACCACTGCACAGGAAAGCCGACAAAGTGCTTCAAGGGGACGTGTCCTTGCCTTTTATAGGATCGCTCCGTGTTTAAAGTTTTTTTACATGATGGATCAGTTAAGTATTTAACAAGGGGGGGGGGGGGGTTGCAGATTGGATCTCCGGGGAGGGAATGCAATGGTTGTTCCTTTTTGTAAAACGTTTCGGCAGTTGAAGGAAATGTTCCCTTTTAGAAGGGAAAGAAAGTGAGCCTATGATGGTAAATCAGGCAGAGGTTTTCCCAAGTACTTATTATACCAATCGAGTTGTGCATCTCTTTTTAGCTTTACTACAATGTATCGTTGATATTTGTTTAATAAACTAATCTACAATTTTTGGTCATGTTCTTACCGGCTGTAAACAGCCGTTGCTATGACCGTTGCTGCGTAAAAAAAAAAACTTATACCACTGTGTACTTTCCTTACATTTCACGCTCGTCTAGAGATAAATTCGATAAGGTTGTTTCAAAGTGTTTTGAACAAGTGTTCAAGGGTCTTAAATGTTGTATTTTCAAAAACTGGAATTTTTTCATGAACATCGCCACATTTTTTGTAAAGTACCACCTTAAATGCTGTCTGTTATATTTCAGTCAGGTAAATTATTATAACCAAAGCAGGTTCTTTATTCTACTCGCCCGGAAAAATTACAAGTGGCCAGTAAAAACTGTTCTGTTAAGAGAATTTTCCGCGAGATCACTTTGACGCATATCTCAATTATTCAATTGTAAATTATTACTCAATTGTTATTACTGCCGACTATCTTTTTACTTTGTACATTCCCACCATGCAATTATTGAACATTTTTTTACGGTTATTAAATGTGGGCTCAGCTGCAGCGATTCATTACTTGTAAATATTTCATTAGTACTATTTATTGTCTTCTATATTTAATTTGTATATATTTATATGTAATCTATTTTTCTTACACTGTATGATTAATGTTTGTGTGTTTAAATTAAAATTGATTGATTGATTGATTGATTGATTGCAATAATTAATGGCCAAACATTTCTATACAATGTCATGACAGATGAAACTCACTTAAACATACCAAAGCCTTTTTTTTTGCAATATAAATTTGGAGTAGAATTTTGTGACTCAAACATTTTCATTAAGCTGTTGCTTTAGCGACTTCAACTGCCGAACTTGATGGATGAAAGTGTTGATCGTTTACATGTAAAAGTGGCCGAGAGGGTTCATGGAGACTTTCAAAATTTCGCGAAGCAGGTTTGAAACAAGAATAAATGTACACAAAGCATTTATCAGAAACGATACATCTATAGCTATTTCACACAAAACCCGTTTTATTCCTTTTGAGTTTGGAAAATGAAAGGCTTGAAAGTTTACCAGTGTTGTAATTGGAAGTGGAGTATGTCTGTTCCAAAAGAATGTTGTTGACTGGTGGGTCCATACTGACAGTAGGCTAAGGGTTGTTATTTTTCCCTTGCCTCATCAGTCCCTAACCTGGCAAAAAAATCTATTCTACGACGGTCACTGTTTACAAACATTGATTTAATCAAGCAACCAGGATTCAGCTGAAATGAAATGCTGCAAATCTGTTCAAAGCTATTGACTTTAAATCAACTGAAGAGCCTGTCAGAAAAAAATTAATTTGTTTCTGTCTGATTCACTAATTATAGGTCTGCTCTTCTACTGACTCATAGGGGAATGCATTCTTCTCTAATGTTTTCGTGATAACAAATATTTTGCAAAATCAGGAACAGTTTTCTTAATTTAAATAAGAGTTTTTCGATCCAAAACAGATTTTTAACTTTAATTAAATTTTTTTTCTGTGGTTATATAAAGCACAGCCTACTTAAATAAGTGTTCAGTAATTGGATGACTGCTGGAGCTGCTGAAAGCTTTGATATAATTAATTACCTCAGAAGAATTTCACCAGTCGAGAGAGAGTTAATTTTTTAAATGCCACAGTTTGTGATTACAAAATCTCAAATATAAATGCAACCCAATTTGCTCTACAGTCATCATGCATAATAACTCAATTGAGTAATGATATGTTCAGGAGCCACTTGGGACCTAACCTAAAGCTATATTTCTAACATATAATTTAGAACTTTTGCAATATGCATGTTCAGGGTTTCAGAATTCCTGACTGCCAGTTTAATTTGAATTTGCAAATGAACCATTTCCTGAAAAATTAAAGATGATTTCCAGTCCGTTCTGCGCACTCTCGAGAGTTTGTTTACGAATTCTGTTTTGTTTCATGTAAAACGTCACAAAATGTAGCATTTCGCATCTACTTACATGAAGTAAATTCAAAGTTTCATGTCAACCGCCATTTTCCGATGCGAAGCTTTATGCTTCATTCTTTCTGATATCACTTGATGAAAAAACTTCAAAGCTGTAAAACTCAAGGAAACTATTGGAGAAAGAATTTAAATGCGCCTCGAAGATAAGGTAAGCAGTTCGTAACGATTAACATCGATTTGCCTCTAATGTTTGTGAGCCTCTCAAACATTAGACCGCTGAGACTGCGCAGTACGGACTGGAAATCAGCTTTAAGTGTTTAATAAAGATAGAGTCGAACCTCCTTTAAGCGACCACCCAAAATGTCAAGCCTAGGTAGTCACTTGCAGGAGATGGTTGCTTGAAGAGGTTCAAAATAAGTATAGTGATTTGACGGGTAACGTTTTAGTATTTTGGAAATCTGGTCCTTGACTGAGACCGGTGGTTGCAACCGGAGATTTAACTGTACTTATTTATTAGCATAGGTAGTCACAGTTAAGAGTGCAATTTGAAAAAATTCCTAATACCACGAGTACTGTTATTTGATTACTTAATTGCTTGAGCTTTCATACGCTTAATAATGGTAATACGACTGAGTGGAGTGCAATTCTGTCTGCTACCAATTAATCATAACAGTTGCAATTTCCCACAGTACGTTTCCCACAAAAAAGAAAAGTTTTATTCGAAGAAGAGCTTGTAATAGTCATTTTTACCTCATGGTATGACGTAAGTCATGCTATGGGGTTTAGGGTTTGGGGGCGAAATTCAATTAAAAATCACTCACTCATTCACTCACTCACTCACTCACTTGTTAGACAATTAATTTATGCATTAAACCTGGATTAAACACGTTTTCCCCGTACCTCCCCCACTCCGATAAGTTTGCCTTATTGTTTATGCCATTGTGTCAGTGTACGTGGGGGGAGGTACAAAGGCGAGAGTATGTCCAACTATACTTCGACAGATTCAAAATGGCGTCCTGTCCCTGAGGACCGTGATGGCTTTTTGTTTCCAAAGCTGACCGGAGCCTACCTTTGTGAAGCCAGAAATGGAAAGGAAATATGCTACAAAATACTCGACTGCAGAGAAATGGGCATCGAAGTCCTAGAAGTGACGATAACATGAACGATTCGTGCGTAAATCCTTTACATGCGTGAGACCGCGATCATGACAAATTGGTTAGTGTTAAACTTTGTTGATTTTTCGTTTCACCCACCACCACGAAAATTTCGGAATATGCGGTGTTTTGAATTCAAATAACGGACTATGAGCTACTTTGGGGCCTCTCGAGACTTTTGGAAACAGAGTTGTAGTTGGATGGAGGTTTAAGTTTCGGTAAAGAGTGCGGCTATGGACATCTTTGGACGACGGCGAATTGACCGGCCACAGGAAGAAAGCAGTATGTTGACATGAACGCTTTATCATCTGGGACAAACGGTAAGCCTTCCTCCTCCTATCGTATGGCATTTTGTGGAGAACATGCAACACATATATTTAAATAATAAGCACACTTTGAGATAATTTTCGTCATTCGTTCGGAAAGTTTTCGGAAAATATATATATATTTTTTAATTTTATTTATTTATTTATTTACTTTTTTTTCATTACAATCTTCACATTACTACATTCAACAGAAGGCTACTTACAGAGGCAAAAAGACTTTGACTAACAGCTTATTTGGTTACATTGACAGACACTGTAGAAAATAATACAAGTACACTAATTACAAGACAATGATTATTACTAAAACGAAAAAAAATAATAAAAATAAAAAACAACAAAAAGGTTACTTTTGTTGAGGTACAATTGCTGGATCAGTACAGTATAATAAATTTTAATATTCAGTTAACGAGATTTAGCATAAATTTCTATTTACTTTAAAAAATTACCTTTTTTTATAGGGTGACACAGTGCTGGTTGCTGGTTATCAGGATCTAGCTATTCGGCAGTTACATTATTTTCGATTTTCCATTGATTATTTAGTTTTTGTTTGAATTGATTGCCAAGTGGGAATTTTTCCATCATTTTACAGTCATAGATATACTTTTTCATTAGTGTTTTGAAAATTCCAAACAACCTTGCCGGACACCTCGGGATACCTTAAAGTAATTGGTAACGTAACCGCCATTTATTATTCCGCTTTCTACATCGGAGTACATCACTGAGATCCAGTTCCTAAGGTTTGGACCAAAATTGAAATATTTTAGCGCATTTTGAAGGAAATGCCATTCTAATGTGTCAATTGCTTTCTCGAAATCTATAAGTACCATTATTCCTGGAATTTTATTTAGTTCAGTGTATTCCATAATGTCATTAAGCGATCTTATATTCTTGCCAATAAACCTTCCTTTGACGAATCCAGTTTGATCTGAGTGTATTAGTTTGGGTAATTTGAGTTCAATTCTTTTCGCAAATGCTCTTGCCAGTATTTTATAGTCGACATTTAAAAGTGTAATTGGACGCCAGTTTGTTAATTCGACCAGATAGCTTTCGCCTTTTGGTATTAGTGAGATAATACCTCGTCTCTGAGAAATTGACATTTTTCCTTTATCAAATGCTTCATTATAGGAGTCTAGGAGATGGTCACCTATAAGATCGAAAAAAGTTTCGTAGAACTCTTTAGTGAAACCATCTTCTCCTGGAGTTTTATTTTCTTTGAAACCCTTAAGTGCGTTAAATAGTTCTTCTTTAGAGAGATCATTTTCTAATTCTTGCTGATCATCTTCAGATAATTTTGGGTTTTCCAAGCCTTCAACAAAAGAATTGAACGATTCACTTATATTTTCGTGATCCTCCGGTGGAACTTTAGAGGCTAGAAATGATTTGTAGTACTCCTCAATTTCTTTATTTATTTGTTTTATGTCGGGTATTATCTCTCCATCACTTATTTTAAGCAGTGTTATAATTTTTTTCTCATAATTGCGTTTTTCTAAATTAAAGAAATACTTGGTAGGCTTCTCTCGGCCTTGCTCTACCCACTTTACTTTCGATCTAAACATTGCTTCTTTCCCTTTTGTTGAATAGATCTCATTTAGCTCGTTTTTGAGAGCTTCAAATTCTGTTAAAATCTCGTCATTTAAGTTCGTGTCATTACATATTTTTCGATCCAGTTCTTCTAATTTAAGTTGGATAGCGATTTCACGGGTTTTCATGTTAAATCTTTTCGTTTTTGAATACCTTATTGTTTCTACCCTAATTTCCATTTTTATTACTTCCCAGAGGAGTTGTTTATTTTCGACGTCTTGGTATTTATTTTCTATCAACGGATAGCTGTCTTTTATTAATTGCAAATAGTTTCCATCTTGTAATAGTGAATTATTAAATTTCCATGTTCCCGGTCCCCGCGTAAAAAAGTTTCCTATTTTCAAACTGAGGAATACTGCGTTATGATCTGGTGCTATTGATGCGCGACTTTCTGCTTTGATTACATCATTGACAAATTGTTTTGATACAAGGAAAAAGTCAATCCTTGATTTGAGTCTCAGACTTTTAGATTCGTATGTATAAGTTCTAGTGCTCGGATGAATTACACGATATATGTCGGTGAGATTTAGTTCTTTCATAAGGTTTACAAGTGCATTCCTGTAATTGGTCTCCTTCCAAAGCAATCCTCCGCTTTTATCTAATTTGCGTAAACCCGTGTTCCAATCACCTGCTACTATAACTTTTGATAAGTTGGTTTTTGACATCAATAGTTGACTGAGTGTTCTTAGAAATGCTGGTTGTTGACGATAATCAGTTGGTGCGTAAATATTTACTATCGAGTGATCTTCGTCTAGTTTGGCCACTATGAACCGGCCCTCTTGATCGGTTTCTACACATTCCACTTGAAACAAACTATTTGGATTCACCATAACACATACACCTCTGGCGTGCTCTGTGCCATGAGAAAAAAGAATTTTCCCACCCCATTCTGAAGTCCATGTCTTTTCATCACCTTTAATTGAGAAAGTTTCTTGCAGACAGAATATAGAAGCCTTTTGATTCTTCAAATACGAAAAGATTGCTTTCCTTTTCCCAGCATTACGCAACCCCCTTACGTTTAGTGATAGAATTTTCAGATTTGACATGTTTAGTAAAAAAAATAGGTAACTATGTGAATGACTTACACTGTATGACGCTGATACGACAATAAATTCGACACCTTACAAAAGTAGTTAGGAAAAACAAAAAAACAAACAAACAACACAGATTAATTAGCGCAAAAGAACTTACCTCCTCTCCTGGGATTATCCAATTCAACCGCAAAACAAATTCTCGAAGCAATCCATAAACATCGAGAGGTAAACGCGAAATTCAATATATAATTTAGAAAAATAAATACTTAGGTACAAGATTGAGATTTTTAAAGAATTACAGGACACTGCTTAAGCTACAGTTTGTTTAAATCTTCTTCGCTTTGGATTCTGATAATCACATCATTCATAGGATCAGGCTTGACAAAAATTTTTCCGTCGGTTGTCCAGAACTTCCAATCTCTCTGTCTACTTTTTTGGGATCCACTCCTAAATCTCTTAAACCACTTTTCTTGCGAAGTTTCCAGCGCCCTCGATACATTTGCTCTTTGCTGTAATAATTGCTGAAACGGACAATTATTGGTCTCGGTGACTTGTGCCCTTTATTCAAGCGATGAGTTATGTCGATGTCATCGTATGTTAGATCTATTTCCATTAGTTTTGCCAAGTCGAGGACAATATCTTCGGGATCTTCGTCGATTTTTTTCAGGGATTCCATGTATTTCAAGGTTAAATTTTCGTGTGTATTGCTCCAAATCATCGTGTTGCATGAAGACTTCGCCTAACTTCTTTTCAAACTTGGCATTTTCTTCGCTCTTTTTCTCTAAATTAGTTTCCAATTGGGTCATTCTTCTTTGTAATGCTGTGTTGGTCTTCGCCATCTCCTTCATTTGTTCTTGCAAAGCGGAGTTGGTTTTCGCCATTTCCTCCATCTTGCATTGAGTGAATTCGAGACTTTCACGAAGCTCCTCGTAGCTGCGCTGCAGGGATTTTTGCTCGCTTATTAGGCTGTTGGTGTTTGCTTCGATCCTTACTAGTGACTCCCATATAGCTGCAAGTGCAGGATCTTGTACGTGCTTGGCGCTTGCTTCTTTCATATCCTTATGTAAGTCTGACATGCTTCCTTGGTTTTCATTTAGCCGTTTCGCTTCTGGAGAAGAACCGTCCGTACTTGGGCTTTTACAATCCTCTCTCTTTCGTCTTGTCCCGTTCTTATCATCCTTTCCCAGCATATTGTTTAAGATAAAGGATTTTTCTTCGCGTTTAACCCCTCGAGTTACGGAGCTTAGAAATACATGACTTCTCGCTTCAACCGCTCCGACCCAGTTTCGGAAAATATAATATTGTCATACGCCAGCATATTACACATGATGTTGACAAACATTGTACATCATTTCTTCTTGTTGCTGTCATCATACTTGAAGCATTTTTGGGTGGTACATTATGATAGTCATGCAATATTTCAGCAGATTGAATTATATAGAAATCTTGAGTTCTAATAAAAGCACTGTGAAGTAGCAATACAAAACATGTACCATCTGGACTTTAATTTTTTATGTTTGTTTGCTTTTTACCCTGGCATGGTAACAGTCTGTGAAATCAATGTATTACAATATTTTAAATGCAAGTACCATAGAAAAGAAAATCATTTCATAGTTCTCCAACTTCAGTTTTAAGCAACTCATTCATTACCTTTGCAATGCCCCCAGGGGGGATTAGTCCCAGAAAAATTGGGAGGGGGTGTGCAGCCTGCTTCCCAAATCCCTTACCCTAGCTATGACCAACATCTGTGATATTCCCTATCCTATTTATGACCTGACCAAAAATTTAAAACCCTATTTATATTAATTCTGACTCATATATCAAAACCCTGTTTCTGACCAGTTCCCTAGTTCAGACCAATGTAAAATTAGCATAAACATAATTTGTGAAGGGCTTTTGTTGATTTTCTTTTCGATAATGATGAAAAAGTGGCTTCTTGAAAACATACCCATATCAAGGCTAGAGTGCAAAAACCATACCCTTTTTATGATCAAGATGGCCAAAATCAGCTTTAATTGATACCCTATTTATGACCAAAACAGCTGAAAAACCATACCTTTTGGGGTTACGCATGCCTATATATCCCAAATAAGGGAGTTTCCCCCTCCCCGGGGGGTGTCATGCATTCTAACATTTTCTTATTTGAAGTGAGTAACTTCAATGTTCTGCTCTGTAATCCCTGATTATCATAAATTGGTTAATAGCCCCACATACATTCTTTTCACTATAACAAGTTAGCTGGTGATTTTAGCAAATCTGTGAATTATATACTTCCCAGGAAGCTTAGTGCAACAGGCAAGATTTTAAAATTCTGCCAAACTTAATGACAACATATTGCTCCAATATCCAAAAAAAAAAAACAGTTATGTACCAGAATAAAAATTGTAAATCACAACAGTTATAACTTCTGAACAACAAAATATTTAATAATTACATTACCATTTTATTGAAAAATTTCCCTTTAAAAGAACTGTGTAGTTCAAGGTAATATTTTTAATGATCTGATCTCTACCATAAAAAGAATTTCCTGTGCTTTGTGCCCACTCCCCCTCTGTCCACTCCTACCACTTTTACATCTAGCATGTGTCTTTCTATCATTGGGCCTTATAATATATGAATATTTACTAGATGTACTGTAGAATGACAAAGTATAAAAATATCATTTGTGACATTAACATACCAGTTTCAAAATGTTTCTTCAACTATAACAGTTTAAAAAAAATAATAATTAATAAATAAACAGTAGTATTTCACATGTCTCTACTACAACAACAGTCTCTTGTCCAAAAAATAAAACTATTTGTCTACCACACTTAGGGCGCGTTTGTTTGGGATATTCCGGAATAATCCTGGGAGCAGAATAGCCGGAATGGAAATCCAGGTATTCCGGAATGAGAATAGTTCCCAAACAAACGCTTACTCGCATTATTCCAATTATTCTTATTCCGGATTGATCCCAAACGAACGCGCCCTTAATGGTATCCATTGAAACAATCATTAACAAACAAACGCACCAAAAAAATCCATTTTCCAGGAAAAAATGCCTATTTGCAAAGATCAGCAGATTGACTATTTCCTGTTGATTAACAATGTTCCCGACTTCGAAAAATGTCAATTCCCTTTCTGAGTAATAATAACAATCTTTTCCTCAACAGTAACTCTCTTTTTAAACTAAGTCAATCCCTTCTCAGTTACAAACATAACTATTGTGCCGGCACGTGTAGCCTACGAACAAAAGTATAAACTTTGCAAAGATCGCCAGATCGCAGGTTACTCAAGGGTGCAAGCAATTCATACCATGAGGTTGATCAGCTAGATTTGCGGCCAATCCGATTTCGGAAATCAGAAATCAGAAATCGGTATTATCTCTGAGAGCATTTTAGATTTTAGTTTATAGAAATCAACCAACAGGATTTTCATTTCCGAAAATCTAAATTGTACAAACGGAAAACCTGTAATTGAACAACAACGAATTCAGAAACCAGAAATAAGAAAAAAGAAATCAGAAAACAAACAAATTACGCAATTTTGCGGCCAAACCGTGGCTTCTTATGGAGAAATCAGAAATCAAAAACAAGTCCCAACAGATTCTTGAAATCAATTTTGCAAAATCAGAAGACGAATTTTCCTTAATCTGAAATTCGACATCTGAAACTGAAATAGGGAAATCCGAAATCCGAAATTTGAAATCAGAAATCCGAAATCCGAAATCCGAAACCAGAAATCAGATATCAGAGATCAAAAACCAGAAACCCGAAATCAGAAATCAGAAAACAGAAATCAGAAAACAGAAATCAGAAATCAGAAATCAGAAATCAGAAAACAGAAATCAGAAATCGGAAATCAGAAATCGGAAATAAGATCAGAAATCACTGGCGTGACGTAGGCGGTTACGTAGGGTCTACCCATAATGCTTTGTACCCAATTATCTTATCTTGTATATGGGGAGGGGTAGAAGGGGGGAGGGGAGGGGATGACAGAGTGGGAGGGCTTTCGAACCGTGTAATTTCATCTTTGTAGGGGAAGGGGGCGGGGAAGGGTTCCTAATGAGTTTAAATGTAGATAACCGAACTCATTTTAGCGGGGTGGAGAGGGAGTGTAAAGCCCAAGGTGCACTTAGCTGGCTGGCCGAAAACCTTGATGACTCATGTGGGAGGGGAGCGGTTTATCGTTCAAGGTGGGGCCGGGAATGGGGAGGTGCATATGACGAAATTTTCGATTGTCTCTCTCATTGGAAATTTTTATTCCCCGCTGACTGATAAAATGGCAGGCTCCTCTTTCTTTCCCGCCAAAATTGATCATGTGACGTAGCAAAGATGGCGACTTTGTAAAGAGTGCATTTGCGTAGGGTCCGATGTCGGTCCGATGGCTGCGATATCTGCATTGAACAGAAAAGAGGAAATTAAAAGCATTATGGGTAGACCCTACGTAACCGCCTACGTCACGCCAGTGATTTCTGATCTTATTTCCGATTTCTGATTTCTGATTTCCGATTTCTGATTTCTGATTTCCGATTTCCGATTTCCGATTTCCGATTTCCGATTTCCGATTTCTGATTTCTGATTTCTGATTTCTGATTTCTGATTTCTGATTTCTGATTTCTGATTTCTGATTTCTGATTTCTGATTTCTGATTTCCGATTTCCGATTTCATATTTCCGATTTCCGATTTCCGATTTCCAAATTCTGATTTGCGATTTTTGATTTCTGATTTCTGATTTCTGCTTGGGAATCCAGAATTTCTGATTTCTATTTACGGAAAATCGGTTTTCTTATTTTTCACAATTAATTTTAAGAATACATTGCGAGCTATTTCTGATTTCTGGTTTCTGGTAAAGAAGACACAGTTTGGCCGCAAAATTAGTAAATTTCTCTGTTTTCTAATATTTTGAATCTAGTAACTGATTTCGGAATTCGTAGGCGTTCGATTATTGGTTTTCTGTTTTTAAAATGTTAGTTCTCCGAGATAAAATCCTCTTTGCTGATTTCTGGAAACGAAAATTAAGAATAGTCCACGAAGAAATCCTGATTATTTGATTTCTAGAATGCGAAATCGGATTGGCCGCAAATCTAGCTGATCGAGGTTGCTCTAAGGAGCCTTTGATTAATATCATAATTAAAAATATGGAGAATAGCTTGAAAAATGGCTGTTAAGTTCTTTTCAAAACAATCACCTGAACTCAAGCAAACCAAATATACAGTTCACTTTGGAACTAGAAAACACCAATAGGCAAAGCTTACCTTTTGTAGACACCATTACAAGTAGACGCGACACAGAAATTCAAGTACATGTTTACAGAAAACCGACACACCTCGACCGTTATTTCGATTTCTTTTCGTGTCACCCTTTGTGCCGCAAAAGATCCGTTTGCTGAAAAGAGCATATAACATTCCATCAACGAATAAAGGAAGACGAGAAAAAACGCAACGAGTCAAAGCCGTTCTGCGATATAACAATTACCCCATGTGTTTTATTCAAATCTGTGAGTGGGCGTTAACCAAACAACCCGCCGAGAACAACTTCAATGGCTTGTAGTGCTGCCGTATGTACATGGCGTTTCCGAGAAAATGGGTCGCATTTTGAAACAACAAAAGGTCAAAGTAGCTTACACACCACAACAAACCATCAACAGTCTTTTTCCGGGGGCCAAAGATCAGAGCTAGACGATTCTGGCCACCAGAAGTCAGAATACCCGAATTGCGGAGTACAAAAAGGCAGTGGCAGGTTTTGACTAAAACTCCAAAGCTTCACTGCCAAGTCCACCATTCTAGCCACAACATGAACTTTGAAAACGTCAAGGTCGTTGCTTTTGAAGCCAATTACCACGAATGACTTTTCCTTAAAGCCTGGCACTCTGCTTTGGACCCAAACGCTGGGAACGATCATAACGTACTTCCAGAAGCCTATAGAAGGGCATCACGCGAGCATGAGTTAAATGGTCACACGCGCAAGCTTCGCGCTACGTTACATTAAATAGCGTATGACAACAAACTTCCCTTTCATATCCGCTGATGAAGGCTTAAGCATTAGCCGAATCGTCTGTTGAAAAATATCAAGAGTCAATGACAACCCTTTTTCCATAGAACTTATGGATTTGAAAATGTTGGAATCTATTGTTTCAGTTCGGCCATCTGATTTGTTTTCATTATCTGGCTGGCCCTGGTTTCAGTAAACGCACTGTAAGAATTGCTTGTGACGGAAAAATGATTAACGAACTCAGGCTAGGCTGTTAAATCCACCTACCAGAGGAGATAACCGATTAGCAATCTCATTAACATGTTTGAAACAAGACAAATTTGGATCGATAAATACAGTCCTAAGGATTTGGCGTTTTGTAAGTGACTAACAAGGAATTGACATACGCCATAGGGCAATTTTTCCGTGTTTACACAGTCTCATGATCTAAACACGAGGAGGGTTGGGAGAATTCGAGACAGTTATAACTTTCGAGAATTCTCCCAGCCCTCCTAGTGTTAAGATGAAGCTCTTATGTAAACATGGAAAAAGTGCCCTATCGCTTTTATAATATAATTTTTAAAACTGATACGCTCAAATCTGAAACGTCACAACAGTGTTTACATACTCTCGTTATTTTATAAATTTACATGCAGTGTAGCTAAGGGCTAAAAACCAAAAACCACCCACTGGGTAAATGACACCACTGCAAGCGAGATGCAAGCTTCTTTGGAAGACGTTCTTGTATTGAGGCACAATATCCTGATTGTAAACTATTAGTCGGCCGATCCTTTTTATCTGTCACTATTTCGTTCTTCCACGTACGATTTTTTCTACCTTGCACTACAAGGCTTTATGTGCACCGTTCACTGACCTTCACTCTTTAGATTTCAAGTGATCTTACCTGTGCGTGACCTTTTTACAAACGGCTTGCTGCCAGAAGCAATGCTACTTAGCATAATTTCGATTTTAGTTTGCTTATCAGGTAACAGAAGTGCTCTTTTAACTTTTTCTTCAATTCCCTTCTTTCTGTTTCAGTCACTGTACAAACAAAACTTGTAACCTAACTCAATCGATGAATTTTTCTACGTCTGAAAGAAGGCCGATAACCAAACGTACGCCACTTCTAGATTGTCATAAGATGGGATTGAAGATGGCAGGAAGTGAAGAGGGCAAAAGGAAGCCATTTAATATTTCATCCTGACTGGATATTGTCTCAATCATTGCTCATTGTAACATGCAGCTGCAAGTCAGTTTTATGATTTCAGGTGACTGTTCAGGCGAACCATTAGAGTGAGTATTTTTGTTTCTCTGTAACACTAGCGCTGAATGCCATTTTATAACGCTTACTCCGCGCGGCAACTGATTAGTGGCAGGAATGTCGGTAGAATCACAGGTCCTGACAATGTCAATCTTCAAGCAGATTTTAATTTTAATCGCAAAACCCTAACTGGCAAAAAAAAATTTACAGAAAGAAAACCATCAACGATTTCTCTGGCTTGACCTGACAAATGACAAAGAAATTTACTGAATATCGCAATTATTTAGCCGGCCTATTTTGGACGCTTCTTACATTTTCTGAACACGCAAAATCGGCATTAGTGTACATTCCTCTTTTATTAGAACATTGTTTTTACATCCGAGGCTGAATATTCTTTATTTTTCTGCCGTTTTTAGCTGAAAATATTGCTATGAATATTCTTAGACCAAAACGTATAACATTTCTGGTTTTGAATGTCCTCCTCGTCGGGATTGTGTTAAATTCAGCCTGCTTGCATCAAAGATATCTTATTTGACCGTTTTGTTGTCTCAGTATCATCGTTGAGTTGTTTTTACGAGTTGTGCCGTATTTTGATGAGCCCGTAGGGTGAGTCAAAATACAAACAATGAGTAAAAATTCTCGGCGATACTACATAACAAAACGTCTAATAAGAGATTCATTATCCAGCACGCCAAATTGTTATGTCCGTGCGGGCGAATTTCGCGCCGGTCTCGTCTGGAGTACAAATACCGCGTGATATTTGTGCTTGTTTCGGGCGTTCGTTAGCCGCCCACGCAGACGTTCTTAGGCTTGTCACGCGAGGAGGCTAGGCGTTATTTGGACTCTACGAAGTGCAGTTGGATAATAAAGCATGATATCACCCACATAGCAGGTATACTCACAAGTATAACTACTTACAGAAATGTCATCAGCATGGAACACACAACTAGTGCTGTTTTTGTTACTTTTGGCTAGATTTGCGGTTTAGAGAAATGAATAATTTTATACAATTTATTTATAACAAATAACGGTATTGTGTGTACTGAATATTCAACACAAAACTATATTCTTCCTTGGCCAAATCTCAAAGTCGGGTTTATTAATAACATATTTTTAAACTGCCGCAAATTTCGGTCTTGATGTTCTTATATAATATAGTCTCACATAAAAAAAAGATTGTATTTGAACATCATTCAACTTTTAACATCTTCACATTTAGGCCACCTGCATGCAGTTCTCCAAACCCCGAAGCTCTTGAATTGAAATCAGTAACCAATTAAAAAATTTTATTTTTTAACTTCGACTGCATCTCATTCAACTATACAATTTCCTCCACTGAACTGTCTATGCAAACGTTGAAGGCAAAGAACAGAAAAAGCACTTATCTTGACGGGTACGTTTTCTCTCAGTAGCCTAATTATGCCATTACGTGACGTTTCCTTACGTGTGTCAATTAATACAGAAGGTGTGAAAATTGAGTTGTTGGCATGACGAATAAGAATAAATGTATAACATGGTCTTTTAAATTCCCTCCACTTAAACATGTTTGCCATTTTGCCGTGGAAAGCGTGTACTGACGCAGAACACTCAATACTAAATAGGTGATAATGACGGTGGGTGAACAAACTCAAACCCTTCTGTTTCCTATTGTGTTAATTTACAACGCTTTCTACCGTTTATTATTATCCAGCTGCACTTTGTAGAGTACAAATAACGCCCAAAACTGACGAGTGCGCGGTATTTGTACTCCAGAGGACCGACGCGAAATTCGCCTGCACGGACAAAACAATTTGGCGTGCTAGATAATAAAACTCTTATTAGACGTTTTGTTGTGTAGTATCGCTGAGAATTTTTACTCGTTGTTTATATTTTGACTCGCCCTACGAAATTGTCAAAATACGGCACAACTCGGGTAAAAAATACTAAGCGATACTATACAACAAGTAAACGTCTAATAAGATATTATATATATATATATATATATATATATATATATATATATATATATATATATATATATATATATATATATAGTTCAGTTTAGGTGCTGATCACCGCTGGAGCCAATATAGTGCTCTACAATTAAGGAGCTGTTATATATATATATATATATATATATAAATATACCATTTGATTTGCACGCCTGCTGATAAAGTGCTCAATAGTAGAACCAGAGCGTTGATAAAAATGCCAAGTCGAAAAATGTGGGTCTCGGAAAATTTTGGAAGGATCTCGAAATCTCGAAAGCGTTTTCGATAAGTCTCGAAGCCTCGTTTTTTGCATGGTTTGATTTTTCCTTTTTTGAGTCTCGAAACTTTTTACCAAGGAGTCTCGGGCTCGGATTTTTAACAAGGATCTCGGCGCCTCTACGAGTCTCGAATTTTACCATTCGTTACCCCTCCTTTTGTTGATCACATCACCTAGATTTTACATATAAATATATATTATTCAGGATTTTAGAAATAGGTTATTAAGCGGCGCTTTTATCGTTTTGGACCAAGATTTTAGACAAGGAAAAAAATTGCAATGGAGTATCCAAAGAGTACAAAAAATCTTAGTTTGGCCGTTGTAAGCGAGCTTAAGCGGAAATCTCAGATCTGATTTCATTACAGGAGCGCACGAATTTTCATGTAGACACGCTCCTCAGTTGCGTCGCCTGATGAATTGCCCCAGATGCATCATGGCTAGCCACATAGGCGAGATAAACGAAATTTGTTCTGGGATTAGTGACATGTTAGATGAAATTAGTTGAAATTGTCTTTCCGTGGTCCTACTTCTAACTGAATGCTTTTTGAGTCGCGGATCGAAAGTAAAATCATGATCAGCCCAGTGAGTGTAATTATTTCCGATTGCTTCGGTTATCACTGTAAAAAGTGCAGTCTTTTATTTTCGTTAAAAGCTGCAATGGAAGATCAAAATGTAGATAAGAGACTGTCGACATCTATTATGATTATAGTATTGTGCTTCATACATTATATATTGCATGCGCAGCTGCTGAGCTCTAGTCGTTAAAATGAAAACAACAACACTAAGGCTGATAATAAGAATATATTAATGCGAAGGGAAAACTAGAGCTTAACGGAAATTTAATCATTTTGCCACTTTGTCAGTATTTATTTCTTAATGCATAAGTCAGTTTAGTTTCTCGCTAGGATGAGGAGCTTAGCGTCTTACAGGAGAAGGTCTTCGAGGTCATAAACTATGTACCTCTTATCTGGAGAGAGAAACCTTGAAAAAAACTTGAATGAGTAATTGCGGTCTGACCGATTGATGGTCTAAAAACAGTTTCATTCTCCGTGATAATGATTGAAGCGCATTAATCTTTACCACTGGTCTGCTTTTTCGTAATGTAAAATACATGAATATGGACGATGGGCCCCAAGAAAGTTAGATATTGAGATTGCCTCGATCTATTGATATTACGTATGTTTGCATGTATGCAAAATATTGAAGCAATAGGTTTTGGTAATTAGTTGTTTTTTTCTTAAAAAGATATCAGTTCAGAATCACAAAAACCGATTAATTTAATGTTGAACAACAAGGCTTGAATAGAAATAGCTGAGGAAGTTCATTTTACCAGCCAACATAAACGAAAGACTCGCAAATATTATCCTGTCAACTGCAATTGCTGAAGATTAGAAAACAGTAAGCTTATTTACAATATATATCTGTATACACGTCGTTGTGTTTTCAGTGTTGTTAAGAAGTATTTTTTCGCAGTTTTTTTTTTGTCAGTTTGGTTTAATGTTATAAAAAATCACTTCTTCTTCATACATAACCGGAAGCGAATTTAAAATTTGTTTTTGGATGATTTAATTTAAAATAACCTTGCAATAAATGTGATTTCGTTTATTTCAGGCGTGTTGAATTGAAGCTTCACTGAGACAATGACGTCAAAACTGTTTTGGTCGTTTTTGGTCATTGCCCTTGTGGCAGAAGGTTCACCGTCGACAACAAGACGACAATCATCATCATGCATAATGATAAATTGTACTGTAAGTTCTTGGAGTTCGTGGAGTGCTTGTAGCCAGCCTTGCGGCACCGGAGCGGCGCAGGTTCGTACACGCACGGTGACTGTCGATTCGTCATGCGGCGGGTCGCTGTGTCCTGTACTCGTTGAAAATCGGACCTGTAATCAGGGAAAATGTGCTAATGGCGGAACGCCCACTTTTGGGGGATGTAATTGTACACAGGAATTCAGTGGACAGTGCTGTATGCAAACTGAAGGTAAAAACGGCAGAAAAATAAAGAATATTCAGCCTCGGATGTAAAAACAATGTTCTAATAAAAGAGGAATGTACACTAATGCCGATTTTGCGTGTTCAGAAAATGTAAGAAGCGTCCAAAATAGGCCGGCTAAATAATTGCGATATTCAGTAAATTTCTTTGTCATTTGTCAGGTCAAGCCAGAGAAATCGTTGATGGTTTTCTTTCTGTAAATTTTTTTTTGCCAGTTAGGGTTTTGCGATTAAAATTAAAATCTGCTTGAAGATTGACATTGTCAGGACCTGTGATTCTACCGACATTCCTGCCACTAATCAGTTGCCGCGCGGAGTAAGCGTTATAAAATGGCATTCAGCGCTAGTGTTACAGAGAAACAAAAATACTCACTCTAATGGTTCGCCTGAACAGTCACCTGAAATCATAAAACTGACTTGCAGCTGCATGTTACAATGAGCAATGATTGAGACAATATCCAGTCAGGATGAAATATTAAATGGCTTCCTTTTGCCCTCTTCACTTCCTGCCATCTTCAATCCCATCTTATGACAATCTAGAAGTGGCGTACGTTTGGTTATCGGCCTTCTTTCAGACGTAGAAAAATTCATCGATTGAGTTAGGTTACAAGTTTTGTTTGTACAGTGACTGAAACAGAAAGAAGGGAATTGAAGAAAAAGTTAAAAGAGCACTTCTGTTACCTGATAAGCAAACTAAAATCGAAATTATGCTAAGTAGCATTGCTTCTGGCAGCAAGCCGTTTGTAAAAAGGTCACGCACAGGTAAGATCACTTGAAATCTAAAGAGTGAAGGTCAGTGAACGGTGCACATAAAGCCTTGTAGTGCAAGGTAGAAAAAATCGTACGTGGAAGAACGAAATAGTGACAGATAAAAAGGATCGGCCGACTAATAGTTTACAATCAGGATATTGTGCCTCAATACAAGAACGTCTTCCAAAGAAGCTTGCATCTCGCTTGCAGTGGTGTCATTTACCCAGTGGGTGGTTTTTGGTTTTTAGCCCTTAGCTACACTGCATGTAAATTTATAAAATAACGAGAGTATGTAAACACTGTTGTGACGTTTCAGATTTGAGCGTATCAGTTTTAAAAATTATATTATAAAAGCGATAGGGCACTTTTTCCATGTTTACATAAGAGCTTCATCTTAACACTAGGAGGGCTGGGAGAATTCTCGAAAGTTATAACTGTCTCGAATTCTCCCAACCCTCCTCGTGTTTAGATCATGAGACTGTGTAAACACGGAAAAATTGCCCTATGGCTAAACATATAGGTTCATGTCAATTCCTTGTTAGTCACTTACAAAACGCCAAATCCTTAGGACTGTCTTTATCGATCCAAATTTGTCTTGTTTCAAACATGTTAATGAGATTGCTAATCGGTTATCTCCTCTGGTAGGTGGATTTAACAGCCTAGCCTGAGTTCGTTAATCATTTTTCCGTCACAAGCAATTCTTACAGTGCGTTTACTGAAACCAGGGCCAGCCAGATAATGAAAACAAATCAGATGGCCGAACTGAAACAATAGATTCCAACATTTTCAAATCCATAAGTTCTATGGAAAAAGGGTTGTCATTGACTCTTGATATTTTTCAACAGACGATTCGGCTAATGCTTAAGCCTTCATCAGCGGATATGAAAGGGAAGTTTGTTGTCATACGCTATTTAATGTAACGTAGCGCGAAGCTTGCGCGTGTGACCATTTAACTCATGCTCGCGTGATGCCCTTCTATAGGCTTCTGGAAGTACGTTATGATCGTTCCCAGCGTTTGGGTCCAAAGCAGAGTGCCAGGCTTTAAGGAAAAGTCATTCGTGGTAATTGGCTTCGAAAGCAACGACCTTGACGTTTTCAAAGTTCATGTTGTGGCTAGAATGGTGGACTTGGCAGTGAAGCTTTGGAGTTTTAGTCAAAACCTGCCACTGCCTTTTTGTACTCCGCAATTCGGGTATTCTGACTTCTGGTGGCCAGAATCGTCTAGCTCTGATCTTTGGCCCGCGGAAAAAGGCTGTTGATGGTTTGTTGTGGTGTGTAAGCTACTTTGACCTTTTGTTGTTTCAAAATGCGACCCATTTTCTCGGAAACGCCATGTACATACGGCAGCACTACAAGCCATTGAAGTTGTTCTCGGCGGGTTGTTTGGTTAACGCCCACTCACAGATTTGAATAAAACACATGGGGTAATTGTTATATCGCAGAACGGCTTTGACTCGTTGCGTTTTTTCTCGTCTTCCTTTATTCGTTGATGGAATGTTATATGCTCTTTTCAGCAAACGGATCTTTTGCGGCACAAAGGGTGACACGAAAAGAAATCGAAATAACGGTCGAGGTGTGTCGGTTTTCTGTAAACATGTACTTGAATTTCTGTGTCGCGTCTACTTGTAATGGTGTCTACAAAAGGTAAGCTTTGCCTATTGGTGTTTTCTAGTTCCAAAGTGAACTGTATATTTGGTTTGCTTGAGTTCAGGTGATTGTTTTGAAAAGACATTTTTCAAGCTATTCTCCATATTTTTAATTATATTAAAAATGACTATTACGCTCTTCTTCAAATAAAACTTTTCTTTTTTTGTTGGAATACGAACTGTGGACATTGCAACTGTTCATGATTAATTTGGTAACAACATGAAATGATGGACTCTCAACTGAAGTTCCGTATTACATTATTAAGCGTATGAAAGCCTCAAGCAGTTACTGTAATCAACTACAGTACTCGTGGTATTGAATTTTTCAAATTGCACTCTTAACTCTGTGACTACCTATGCTATAAATATAAAGTTACAGTCCTAATCTCCAGTTGCAACCACCGTACTTCAAGCACCAGATTTCTCAAATACGAAAGGGTTACCTCATAATCACCTATGACTCTAGTTTTGAACCTGTTGCAGTAGCAACATCTCCTTCAAGTGACTACCTAGCTTGACATTATTGCGGTGGGTCGCTTAAAGGAGGTTCGACACCTATCTTTATTAAAACACTTAATTTTTTCAGAATGGTTCATTTGCAAATTCAAATTAAACTGGCGTCAGGAATTCTTGACACCCTGAAAGCATATTGCAAAAGTTCTAATTATCTGTAATAAGAGAATATAGCTTTAGGTTAGGTCCCCAACTGGCTCCTGAACATCTCATTACTTAATTGAGGTTATTATAACCATGATAACTGTAGAGCAAATTGGGTTGCTTATATATTTAGATTTTGGGTAATCACAATCTGTGGCATTTAAGAATTAACTCTCTCCTCGACTGTTGACATTCACCCTCCGGCTGAGGTAATTAATTTATATTCACAAAGCTTTCCGCAGTCTCCAGCAGTCATGCCAATTACTGACACCTTATTTAAGTAGGCTGTGCTTTGATTAAACCACAGACAAAATATTTTAATTACAGTTAAAAATTCCGTTTTGATCGAAAAAACTCTTCTTTAATATTAAGAAAACTGTTTCCTGATTTTGCGGCAAAATAATTTGTTATTCACGAACAACATTAGAGAAGAATGCATTCCCCTATGAGTCATAGAAGAGTCAGACCTATAATTAGTGCATCAGACAGAAACACAATTAATTTTTTTTTCTGCAGGCCTCTTATTTTGATTAAAGTCCAATACCTTTGAACGATTTGCACATTTCATTTCAGCTGAATCTGGTTGCTTGATTAAATCATGTTTGTAAACATGACCGTCGTAGAATACATTTTTTTGGCAGGTAGGGACTGATAGCAAGGGAAAAATAACAACCCTTAGCCTACTGTCAGTATGGACCCACCAGTCAACAACATTCTTTGGAACAGACATACTCCACTTCCAATTATAACACTGGTAACTTTCAAGCCTTTCATTTTCCAAACTCAAAAGGAATAAAACGGTTTGTGTGAAATAGCTATAGATGTACTCGTTTCTGATAAATGCTTTGTGTACATTTATTCTTGTTTCAAACCTGCTTCGTCGAAATTTTGAAAGTCTCCATGAACCCTCTCGGCCACTTTTACATGTAAACGATCAACACTTTCGATCCATCATGTTCGGGCAGTTGAAGTCGCTAAAGCAACAGCTTAATGAAAATGTTTGAGTCACAAAATTCTACTCCAAATGTATATTGCAAAAAAAAAGGCTTTGGTATGTTTAAGTGAGTTTCATCTGTCATGACATTGTATAGAAATTGTTTGGCCATTAATTATTGCAATCAATCAATCAATCAATCAATCAATCAATTTTAATTTAAACACACACATTAATCATACAGTGTAAGAAAATAGATTACATATAAATATATACAAATTAAATATAGAAGACAATAAATAGTACTAATGAAATATTTACAAGTAATGAATCGCTGCAGCTGAGCCCACATTTAATAACCGTAAAAAAATGTTCAATAATTGCATGGTGGGAATGTTACAAAGTAAAAAGATAGTCGGAAGAAATAACAATTGAGTAATAATTTACAATTGAATAATTGAGATATGCGTCAAAGTGATCTCGCGGAAAATTCTCTTAACAGAACAGTTTTTTACTGGCCACTTGTAATTTTTCCGGGCGAGTAGAATAAAGAACCTGCTTTGGTTATAATTATTTACACTGACTGAAATATAACAGACAGCATTTAAGGTGGTACTTTACAAAAAATGTGGCGATGTTCATGAAAAAATTCCATTTTTTGAAAAAAAAAAAAAAAAAAGAACACATGTAGACCCTTGAGTAACTATTTCAAAAACTCGCTGGCTTCGGGTTTCATCAGTTTTTTTCCAATACGCTCGAAAAATAAAACCACTCGGCTGCGTGCCTCCGTGTTTCCAAATGTTTTTCTCGCGTTGTTGGAAACCTGATGAAACCCTCGACTCGTTTTTGAATAGTAACTTCAAGGTCTTAAATGTTGTATTTTCAAAACTTGAATTTTTTCATGAACATCGCCACATTTTTTTGTAAAGTACCACCTTAAATGCTGTCTGTTATATTTCAGTCAGTGTAAATAATTAATAAACCAAAGCAGGTTCTTTATTCTACTCGCCCGGAAAAATTACAAGTGGCCAGTAAAAAACTGTTCTGTTAAGAGAATTTTCCGCGAGATCACTTTGACGCATATCTCAATTATTCAATTGTAAATTATTACTCAATTGTTATTTCTTCCGACTATCTTTTTACTTTGTACCATTCCCACCATGCAATTATTGAACATTTTTTTACGGTATTAAATGTGGGCTCAGCTGCAGCGATTCATTACTTGTAAATATTTCATTAGTACTATTTATTGTCTTCTATATTTAATTTGTATATATTTATATGTAATCTATTTTCTTACACTGTATGATTAATGTGGTGTTTAAATTAAATTGATTGATTGATTGATTGATTGATTGATTGCAATATTAATGGCCAAACACATTTCTATACAATGTCATGACAGATGAAACTCACTTAAACATACCAAGCCTTTTTTTTTGCAATATACATTTGGAGTAGAATTTTGTGACTCCAACATTTTCATTAAGCTGGTGCTTTAAGCGACTTCAACTGCCGAACATGATGGATGAAAGTGTTGATCGTTTACATGTAAAAGTGGCCGAGAGGGTTCATGGAGACTTTCAAAATTTCGCGAAGCAGGTTTGAAACAAGAATAAATGTACACAAAGCATTTATCAGAAACGATACATCTATAGCTATTTCACACAAAACCCGTTTATATTCCTTTTGAGTTTGGAAAATGAAAGGCTTGAAAGTTTTACCAGTGTTGTAATTGGAAGTGGAGATGTCTGTTCCAAAAGATGTTGTTGACGGGTGGGTCCATACTGACAGTAGGCTAAGGGTTGTTATTTTCCCCTTGCCTATCAGTCCCTACCTGGCAAAAAAATCTATTCTACGACGGTCACTAGTTTAAAAAATTGATTTAATCAATCAACCAGATTCAGACTGAATGAAATGTTTATTTTTTATCTGCAAAATCTGTTCACAGCTCTTGACTTTAATCAATAGAGGCCTGTCAGAAAAAAATTATTTTGTTTCTGTCTATTCACTAATTATAGGTCCTGCCTCTTCTACTGACTCATAGGGGAATGCATTCTTCTCTAATGTTTTCGTGATAACAATATTTTTGGCAAATCAAACAGTGTCTTTCTTGACAATTTAAAGAAGAGTTTTGTCGGGGGGGGGGTCCAAAACAGATTTTTAACTTTAATTTAAAATTCTTTTCTTGTGGTTATTATAAAGCACAACGCTACTTAATAAGTTGGTTCCATAATTGTATGACTGCTGGAGCTGCTGAAAGCTCTTGAATATATAATTTAATTACCTCAGCCGGAGCTTTCACCATCGAGAGCAGAGTTAATTCTTTAAAATGCCACAGTTTGTATTACAACAATCTCAAATATAAATGCAAACCAATTTGCTCATACATTTATCATGTATACATAACTCAATTAGTATGATATGTTCAGTAGCCCGTTTGGTAACCTAACTAAAGCTATATTTCTAACGTTATAATTTAGAACTTTGCAATATCATTACAGGGTTTCCAGGAATTCTGACTGGTGCCAGTTTAATTTGAATTTGCCAAATGAACCATTTCCTGACTGATTAAAGTGTTTAAATAAAGAATAGAGTCGAACCTCCTTTAAGCGACCACCCAAAATGTCAAGCCTAGGTATTCACTTCAGAGAGGGTTTGCTTGCAACAGGTTTTCCAAAATAATATAGTGATTTGACGGTACCCTTTTCGTATTTTGGAAATCTGGTCCCGTGGAAGACCGGGTGGTTTGGCACTGGAGATTTAACTGTACTTTATATTTATATTAGCATAGGTAAGTCACATGTTAAGGTGCCAATTTGAAAACAAATTCCTAATACCAACGAGTACTTGTTAGTTGATATTACTTAACTGCTTATGAAGCTTTCATACGCTTATAATGGATACGACTTAGTTGGGAGTCCAGTTTCTTCTGTTACGCATTAATCATAACAGTTGCAATTTCCCACTAGTCACGTTTCCCACAAAAAGAAAAGTTTTATTAAGGAGAGCTTGTAATAGTCCATTTTTATATCATAATTAAAAATATGGAGAATAGCTTGAAAAATGGCTGTTAAGTTCTTTTCAAAACAATCACCTGAACTCAAGCAAACCAAATATACAGTTCACTTTGGAACTAGAAAACACCAATAGGCAAAGCTTACCTTTTGTAGACACCATTACAAGTAGACGCGACACAGAAATTCAAGTACATGTTTACAGAAAACCGACACACCTCGACCGTTATTTCGATTTCTTTTCGTGTCACCCTTTGTGCCGCAAAAGATCCGTTTGCTGAAAAGAGCATATAACATTCCATCTACGAATAAGGAAGAGACGAGAAAATACGCAACGGTCAAGCCGCTTTCTGCGATATAACAAGTTACCCCATGTGTTTATTCAAAACTGCGATGGCGTTCACCAAACAACCCGCCGCGAACAACTCTCAATGGCTGTAGTGCTGTGCCTGTTGTACATGGCCGTTTCCGAGATAAAAAGGTCGCATTTTCAACCAAAAAGGGTCAAGTAGCTTACACACCACAAATCAACAGCCCTTGTTCCGCGAGCCAAAGAGCTAGACGATTCTGACCGCCAGAAGTCAGATATCCCGAATTTGCGCGAGCATAAAAAGGCGTGGCAGGTTTTTGACTAAACTCCAAAGCTTAATGCCAAGTCCACCATTCTAGCCGCAACATGACAACTTTGAAACGTCAAGGTCGTTGCTTTGCGAAACCAATTACCACGAACGACTTTTCCATTAAAGCTGGCACTGTGCTTTGGACCCAAACGCTGGGACACGTGATCATATCGTACTTCCAAAGCCCACAATACGGCATCACGCGAGCATGAGTTCAATGGTCACACGCGCAAGCGTCACGCTACGTGCCTTTAAATAGCGTATTACCAAACTTCGCGCTTCCATATCGCTGATGAAGGACTTAGCATGTAGCCGATGCGGGCTGGTTGAAAAATATCAAGAGTGTCAATGAAACCCTTTTTCTAGAGAACGTATGGATTTGATAAATGTTGGGAATCTATTGTTTCTAGTTCGGCCATCTCATGTTGAGTTTCATTGTCCTGGTGTGGCCCCTGGTTTCAGTAAACGCATTGTAAGAATTGGCTTGTGACGGAAAATGATTAACGACTCAGGCTAGCGCTGTTACATCCACCTACGAGGAGATAACCGATGTAGCAATCTCATTAACATGTTTTGCAACAAGCAATTGGAACACTATAGAAGACATCCTAAGGATTTGGCGTTTGTAAGTGACTAACAAGGAAATTGACATGAACCTATATATTTAAGCAATAGACCTTTCCCGCATTCCAACAAACAATGGCACCGAGTCGAGGTTGTGTGGGACAAAAAATACAGTAAATGTATGAAAATGTCCACCCCGAACCTCGCTTCTGGTGGCTATTGTTACGTAGCGCACTGAAGTGGAATGCGGGAAAAGGGTCTATAGGCAACTTTTTCCGTGTTTACACATGCAGCCTCATGATCTAAACCTAGGAGGGTGGGAGAATTCGAGACAGTTATAACTTTCGAGAATTCTCCAGCCCTCGGCTAGTGTTAAGATGAGGCTCTTATGTAACATTTAAACGTGCCCTATCGCTTTTATAAGATAATTTTTTGAGGGTCTTATGCTCTGCATAAAGACCCTAAGTCAGGGGCAATCTTGTCAGGTTGTCACTTTGAGGACGAGATGACACGTGATCAAATCTCGGAGAGTATGAATAGTCTGGGTACTAGTTAAGATGTTTTTAAGTTGTTTCGTCGGCCGATTGCTTCTAGCGTGTTGTTGTCGGCAATGTATCCATTAAATTGCAGCCGTATTCGCCGTGTTGGAAAAATTTTGAAGAACTTTCCGTACCAAATCAGTAGTATTTGTTCACGTAAGTTATGTTCTATTTCAAATTGCTCTGTCGTGCTGTTTATGATTGGTTTTCTTTCTTTCATTTCGAAACTTAACTGTACTGCTTCTTGTTTGTTCAGTTTGTTCTTTGTTATTTCATTCAGGTGTTGCTGAGCGGAGTTTCCTCGGCAAGGAAAGGCAACATATCTAGACTCGCCTTGTGTTTATTGCGGATTGCACTGAAGCTAAGACGACTTTCGGCAAGCCCTACACTTCCACTTGGCGTTGGAAATCACGGTGTCGGAGTGCAACCTCCGCCCCCCCCCCCCCCCCCCCCCCCGCAACACATATCTGACAAGTAAAGCTTAGCCCAGGGTAATATCTCACGAATGTCTCGCAAGCTCTCACAAGCCAGAGAAGCTCTAATTTTATCGGTTTGAACTATTGGTGTGGTTTTACACCACTCTCAAAAATACTCATCTAATGGTTCGCCTGAACAGTCACCTGAAATCATAAACTGACTTGCAGCTCGCATGTTACAATGAGTAATGTATTGAGACAATATCCAGTCACGGATTAAATATTAAATGGCTTCCTTTTGCCCTCTTCACGTTCTGCCATCGTCCAACTCCCATCTTATGACAATCTAGAAGTGGCGTACGTTTGCTTATCGGCCTTCTTTAGACTAGAAAAATTCATCGATTGAGTAGGTTCAAGATTGTTTTGTACATTGACTGAAACAGAAAGAGGGATTCGCTTTTTTTCACCGTTCCCATAATCATCTTGTTTACCCCCAAAATTTTTAACATAGAATTGTTTTGAACCTCTCTTGGGACGCTTGTAAGTCTCAAGAGAAATGTAAAAACAATGCTTATGTAAAAATTTGGGGGGTAAACCGAGATGCTATTTATGGGATCGTGAAACAGTCAATTGTAAGAAAAGTTAAAGTAGCACTTCTGTCACCTGATACAAGAAAACTAAAATCGAAATTAGCTAAGTAAACATTGCTTCGGCAGCAAGTCGTTGGAACTGAAAAGAGTCAACGACACAGGTAATGATCCACTCTGAAATCAAAGAGTGAAGGTCAGGAACTGTGCACATAAAGCCTTGTAGTGGCAAGGTAGAAAAAAAATCGTACGTGAAGAACGAATAGGCCAGATAAAAAGGATCGGCCGAATACAAGTTTTACAGTCCCAGGATATGTTGCCTCATACAAGAACAGTCTTCCAAGAAGTCTTGCCTCTCGACTTGTGCAGTGGTGTCATTTACCCAGTGGGCTGGGGTTTTTGTTATTTAGCCCTGTACAGTCTACACTGCATTTAGACTTTATAAAATAACGAGAGTATGTAAACACTGTTTGTCGACGTTTTCAGACTTTGAGCGTATCATTTTTGTGAATAAAATAGGTTCGCAATGCTACTTTCGGGTCTGTTAATGCTTAATTTTATTCCTTTTGTTGATCTGTTTTCAATGCCCGTATGTGGGAGTTGAATTGCTACAAAGTGAGAAGGTTAGACAAGCCCTTACACATTTTAAGTGGGAAATGTATGGCAGAATAATGTTTTACTTAATACTCCCGTTATCCCTCTAATAATATTAATTACCTCATGACCGAGAATTTCACCAGTCGAGAGGAGTTTATTCTTTAAATGTCCCGTTTTGGGTTTACAAAATCTCAAATTAAATGCAACCCAATTTGCTCTGACAGTTATTCATGTATAATAACTCAATTAGTAATGACTAAAATGTTCAGTGGACCAGTTGGGAACCTCAACCTAAAGCTTATATTCTTAACATCTAATGTTATAGAAACTTTTGCAATATGCATAGTCGAGGGTTCAGAATTCCCGACTGCCAGTTTAATTTTGAATTGTCTAAATATGAAGCCATTGCCTGGTGAAACATTAACGTGTTTAATAAAGATAGAGTCGAACCTCCTTTAAGCGACCACACCAAAATGTCAGCCAGGTAGTGACTTGCAGAGATGTTGCTTGCAACAGGCTTCAAATAATTATCGTTATATTGACGGGTAACCCTTTCGCGTATTTTGGAAATCTGGTCCTTGAGACCGTGGTTGCGACTGGAGATTTTAACTGTCCTTTATATTTATTAGCATAGGTAGTCACAGTTAAGAGTGCAATTTGAAAAAATTCCTATACCCACGAGTACTGTTAGTTGATTACTTAACTGCATTGATGCTTTCCATACGCCTTAATATGGTCAATACGACTGTAGTGGAGTCCAGTTCTGTCTGTTTGTAACCAAGTTTAATCATACAGTTGCAATTTCCCACGGGGGGCTCCAGTACGTTTCCCACAAAAAAGAAAAGTTTTATTTGAACGAAGAGCTTGTAATAGTCGATTTTAATATCATAATTAAAATATGGAGAATAGCATGAAAATGGCTGTTAAGTTCTTTTCAAAACAATCGCCTGAACTCAAGCACCCGAATATCGTTCACTTTGGAACTAGAACCAAACCAATAGGCAAGCTTACCTTGGTAAGCACACATTACAAGTAACGCGACACAGAAAATTCAAAGTACATTGTTTAACAGAAAACCGACACACACCGTCGACCGTTATTTCGATTTCTTTTCGTGTCACCCACCCTTTTTGCCGCACTGAAATAATATCCGTTTGCTGAAAAGAACATATAACATTCCTCAACGAATAAAGGAGACGAGAAAAATGCAACGAGGTCAAAGCGCGTTCTGCGATATAACAATTACCCCATGTGTTTTTATTTCACAAACTGCGGAGTGGGCTTAGACCAACAACACCGCCGCTGAACACTTCAATGGCCTGTAGTGCTGCCGTATGTACATAGGGCTTTCCGAGAAAAAGGGTCCATTTTTCAACAAGAAAAGGTCAAATAGCTTACACACCGACAAATCAACAGCTTTTTCCGGGGGGGGGAGGGGGCGCGGGGCGAGCCAAAGAGTAGACGATTCTGAACCGCCACAAGGTCAGAATACCACAATATGCGAGCATATAAAAAGCAGTGGCAGGTTTTGACTAAACTCCAAAGCTTAATGCCAAGTCCACATTCTAGCCGCAACAATGAACTTTTGACAAACGTAAGGTCGTTGCCTTTCGAAGCCAATTAACACGAACTGACTTTTCCTTAAAGCCTGGCACTACTGTGCTTTGGAACCCAACGCTGGGGAACGTGAATCATATGTACTTCCCAGAAGCCCACAAGGGCATCACGCGAGCATGCGTTAAATGGTCACACCGCGCAAAGCTATACACGCTAACGTTGCAATTAAATGCGTATTAACACACAAACTTCGCTTCATATCCGCTGGATGATAGGCTTAAGCATTAGCCGATCGTCTGTTGACAAATATAACGAGTCAATGGAAAACACCTTTTGCCTAAGACTTATGGATTTAAAATGTTGGAATCTCCATTGTTTCAGTTCTGCCATCTCATTTGTTTTTCATTGTTCTGGGTGGCCCTTGTTCAGTAAACGCATTGTAAGAATTGCTTGTGAACGGTAAAAATGATTAACGACCCAGGCTAGGCTGTTAAATCCACCTACCAAGAGATGTAACCGATTAGCAATCTCATTAACACTGTTTGCAACAGATACCAATTTTTGATCTATAAAGACAGCCTAAGGATTTGTGGCGTTTTGTAAGTCGACTAACAAGGAATTGACTGAACCTATATTTAATGCAATAAGAATGGACCATTTCCCCCCCGCATTCCAACAAACAATGGCACCGAGTCGAGGTTGGGGTGGACAAAAATACAGTAAATGTATGAAAATGTCCACCCGAACCTCGCTCTGGTGCTATTGTTCGTACGCACTGAAGTGGAATGCGGGAAAAGGTCTATATGCAATTTTTCCGTGTTTTACACATGCAGCCTCCTGATCTACAACCCAGAGGAGGGGCTTTGGGAGGAATTCGAGACAGTGTTATAACTTTCGAGAATTCTCCCAGCCCTCCTAGTTGTTAAGCTGAGGCTCTTATTAAACATGGGATAACGGGCCCTATCGCTTTTATAAGATATTTTTTCTGGGGTCTTATGCTCTGCATAAAGACCCTAAGTCAGGGGCAATCTTGTCAGTTTGTAGTTGTCACTTTGAGGACGAGATGACACGTGACAAATCTCCGAGAGTATGAATAGTCTGGGCACTAGTTAAGTTGTTTTCAAGTTGTTTCGTCGGCCATTGCTTCTAGCGTGTTGTTGTCGCAATGTATCCATTAAATTGCAGCCGTATTCCCCGTGTTGGGAAAATTTTGAAGAACTTTCCGTCGCAAATCAGTAGTATTTGTTCAAGGTAAGTTATGTTCTATTTCAAAATTGCTCTGTCGTGCTGTTTATGATTGGTTTTCTTTCTTTCATTTCGAAAATTAACTGCACTGCTTTCCTTGTTTGTTCAGTTTGTTCTTTGTTATTTCATTCAGGTGTTGCTGAGCAGAGTTTCCTCGGCGAGGAAAGGCAACATATCTAGACTCGCCTTGTGTTTATTGCGGATTGCACTGAAGCTAAGACGCTTTCGCAAGCCCACATTCATTGGCTTGAAATCCGGTGCGGGTTGCAACACATATCTCACAAGTAAGCTTATCCCAGGAGTAATATCTCACGAGTGTCTCGCAAGCTCTCACAAGCCAGTAAGTTATTTATCGGTTTGAACTATTGGTGTGGTTTACACCTACTCTCAAAAATACTTACACTGGATAAGAGTCTTGCACTACTGTTGTCTGTTATTAGCCGCTAGCGTAGGAACAACAATCGAACAATACCGGTCAACGATCGGCTGTCACAACAATTTTGTCAAAGCCAAGGATGCTTTTTCACTTGTGCGAGACCGATTTTGGAATATGATGTTTTTAATACTTAAATGTGTTTACTTGCCAACATTAAAAGACGTTGTTGGATATTACAAGTTGTGGAATGAGGTGATGGTTTGGTTTACACAAATGATATGCTACAATGTTTACATCAGTCATCCCATTGCTTATAAAGCAAGCAAATGATGTGGAGGAAAATCCAGGTCCTACAATATTTGATATCATTGATCCTACAACCACTGTGTCTGCTGACTCTAGTTTTTTTTCAGTTAAGTGCCACTGTAATCGAGAGAAGTAGATTTATTTACACGAGTATTATAGCATCTAAGGTCGTCAGCAGGAAACTGGCTTAACCGCAATAAAATAAAACTACAGAATTACTTCAGTCTACACTATCCCTTACTTTAATTATGGAAATAAGTATACTCCCTTTTTTGAAGAGATATAGTAATTTTCTAAATTTATAAACACAAAAATGACACAATACAACCATATTCCAAACATGAAGTTAAAATATGAAAGAAACTTGAAAAACCTTTTTTCAAATATAATTTTATATGAGATAAAGCCAAGAAAGTTCAAAATATCAAACATTTCAAAGCCGTGGATTTCTGTGTGCATAATAATTGCCAAATTTATTGCCAGACAAAATACATGTATCACTTCTGCCTGTAGTCAGGAAGCTCCTGCTGTTCTAAAATGGTAATTTTTTTTTTGGGGGGGGGGGGGGCTCTTGCGTTTTAAGTTTTTAAAAAGACAATTGTATCATAGCATACTTCATGAAATATGTCCAAGAAGAGAAAGATGTGAAAACATATTTTTATTGCCTTTCTATAAACAAAATACAAATACAGTACAGGAGAGAAAGAAGGCCTGCTAGTTATGCAACCCTTCCGTGTGGTACACTTTAGGTGAGTGTGTATACCAAGAAAAAAATGTAAGTGTTAATTGGGATATTCTACGGTTTTCCCACCAGAAAGGATTGAATAACTATTTTATACCATGCCTTAGAAAATACAGTAGCCAGATGGGAAGGTTGGGTGTGATACAGTTAAATTGCACTGATCGATGGGAAGATTCGGTGGAATACTGACAATTATTTAACAGATTTCCTGCATTCTGATTGGTTGGTTTTTTTTTCTATGGCATGGTATAAGTACAATTATAATCCATGAAATATGTTTGCTTGCGTGCAGTTGGTCTAAACATGTCATGTGACTGAATGTTAACCAGCTAAAACTGGGTAATATCTGAGAACATACCCCAATTTTCAAAACTGCATGCGTTGCGAAAAATATTTGAAGGATAATAAATACAATAGCCTCCATTTGGGGAGAAAATTTGCTCAGATATTTGTCCTTGGACATTATCTGTTCCTCGAAGCTCACAGCTTTCCTCGAGCTACGCTCTCGGAAAACTATTCTCTTCTTGAAACAGATAATGTCCGGGGACAAATAGCTTAGCATATTTTCTCGCCAAATGAAGGCTATTGTTTATTTATAATCCATCAAATATTTTCACTTGCACACTATTGTTCTTAACACATCACATGACCCAATATTCTCCAGCTAAAACTGAGGAATTTTCAAGATTGTTATACCTCCTAACTAACAAATGATTAAGTCTGAGAAAATCATCAACAAATGAACAAACGATACACCGTGAGTATCTTGCCCAGCTGCTTCACGGCATGTTTTCACCCAAACCTTACTGCCTACTGTTCTTTTTGGATAGAGCTCATCACTCAAAAAAACAACTGACAATGCCACGGTGCTTAGTTGTTGATGTTGTTATGAATTTAAACATTCTGAGTCATCATAACATCAAAACCTCTTGACACAACATGTGCAAATTCACTTGTACATGTGTAAACAGTGCCAAGTTCAGAGAGTTAAAACTAGCATTGGACATTATGCACAAAATATGGCTAAGTTGAAAGATGTTGTTGTGCTATGTCCATTGCATTCGGACTAAAAGCAAAATAAATTATTATTAGAGGATAACGAGAGTATTAAGTAAACAGTATTCTGCCATACATTTCCCACTTAAAAATTGTAAGGGCTTGTCTACCTTCTCACTTGTAGCAATTCAACTCCCACATACTGGCATTTGAAAACAGAATTCCAAGTGAAAGGAATAAAATTAAGCATAAGACCCCAAGTACGCATTGCGAACCTATTTTTAAAAATGATACGCTCAAATCTGAAACGTCGCAACAGTGTTTACATACTCTCGTTATTTTATAAATTTACATGCAGTGTAGCTAAGGGCTAAAAACCAAAAACCACCCACTGGGTAAATGACACCACTGCAAGCGAGATGCAAGCTTCTTTGGAAGACGTTCTTGTATTGAGGCACAATATCCTGACTGTAAACTTGTACTCGGCCGATCCTTTTTATCTGTCACTATTTCGTTCTTCCACGTACGATTTTTTCTACCTTGCACTACAAGGCTTTATGTGCACCGTTCACTGACCTTCACTCTTTAGATTTCAAGTGATCTTACCTGTGCGTGACCTTTCAGTTACAAACGGCTTGCTGCCAGAAGCAATGCTACTTAGCATAATTTCGATTTTAGTTTTTCTTATCAGGTGACAGAAGTGCTCTTTTAACTTTTTCTTCAATTGACTGTTTTCACGATCCCATAATACATCTCGTTTACCCCCCAAAATTTTTACATAAGCATTGTTTTTAATTTCTCTTGAGACTTACAAGCGTCCCAAGAGAGGTTAAAACAATTCTTATGTAAAAATTTTGGGGGGTAAACAAGATGTATTATGGGAACGGTGAAAAAGCGAATTCCCTTCTTTCTGTTTCAGTCACTGTACAAACAAAGCTTGTAACCTAACTCAATCGATGAATTTTTCTACGTCTAAAAGAAGGCCGATAGCCAAACGTACGCCACTTCTAGATTGTCATAAGATGGATTGAAGATGGCAGGAAGTGAGAGGGCAAAAGGAAGCATTTAATATTTCATCCCGTGACTGGATATTGTCTCAATCATTACTCATTGTAACATGCAGCTGCAAGTCAGTTTTATGATTTCAGGTGACTGTTCAGGCGTGAACCATTAGGTGAGTATTTTTGAGAAGTAGGTGTAAACACACCATAGTTTGAAACCGATAAATAACTTACTAGGCATGTGATCGAGGCTAGCGAAGACACTCACAATCGTGAGATATTACTCCCTCGAGATACAAGCTACACTTGTGAGATATGTGTTGCGGGGATTGCAAAACTCGGCACCGGACTTTTCAAGCCAAGTGAATAGTTGGGCGTTGCGGACAAAGCGTCTTAAGCTTCAGTGCAATCCGGCAACAATAACCAAGGCGAGTCTAGATATGTATGGCCTGTACCTCGCCGAGGAGAAACTCCGACTCAGCAACCACCTGTATAGAAATAACAAAAAGAACAAAACTGAACGAACAAGAAGCAGTACAGTTAATTTTCGAATGAAAGAAAGAAAACCAATATAAACAGCACGACAGAGCAATTTTGAAATAGAACATAAACTTACCTTGAACAAATACTACTGATTTGCGACGGAAAGTTCTTCAAAATTTTTCCCAACACGGGGATACGGCTGCAATTTAATGGATACATTGCGACAACAACACGCTAGAGCAGCAATGGCCGACGAAACAACTTGAAACATCTTAACTAGTACCCAGACTATTCATACTCTCCAAGATTTGTCACGTGTCATCTCGTCCTCAAAGGACAGACTGACAAACTGACAAATTGCCCTGACTTGGGGTCTTTATGCAGAGCATAAGACCCCAAAAATTATCTTATAAAGGCGATAGGGCACGTTTTTCCATGTTGTTAATAAGATCATCATCTCTTAACACTGAGGAGGGCTGGAGAATATTCTCCAAAGTTATAACTGTCTCGAATTCTCCCAACCCTCCTCGTGTTTAGATCATGAGGCTGCATGTGTACACACGGAAAAATTGCGCCCATAGACCTTTCCCGCATTACACTTCAGTGCGTACAAACAATAGCACCAGAGCGAGGCTCGGGTGGACATTTTCATACATTTACTGTATTTTTGTCCACCCCAACCTCGACTCGGTGCCATTGTTTGTTGGAATGCGGGAAAGGTCTATATGCTTAAACATATAGGTTCATGTCAATTCCTTGTTAGTCACTTACAAAACGCCAAATCCTTAGGACTGTCTTTGTCGATCCAAATTGTGTTTTGTTCCAAACATGTTAATGAGATTGCTAATCGGTTATTTCCTCTGGTAGGTGGATTTAACAGCCTAGCCTGAGTTCGTTAATCATTTTTCCGTCACAAGCAATTCTTACAGTGCGTTTTAACCAGGGCCACCCAGATAATGAAAACAAATCAGATGGCCGAACTGAAACAATAGATTCCAACATTTTCAAATCCATAAGTTCTATGGAAAAAGGGTTGTCATTGACTCTTGATATTTTTCAACAGACGATTCGGCTAATGCTTAAGCCTTCATCAGCGGATATGGAAGCGAAGTTTGTTGTCATACGCTATTTAATGCAACGTAGCGTGAAGCTTGCGCGTGTGACCATTTAACTCATGCTCGCGTGATGCCCTTCTAGGCTTCTGGAAGTACGATATGATCGTTCCCAGCGTTTGGGTCCAAAGCAGAGTGCCAGGCTTTAAGGAAAAGTCGTTCGTGGTAATTGGCTTCGAAAGCAACGACCTTGACGTTTTCAAAGTTCATGTTGTGGCTAGAATGGTGGACTTGGCAGTGAAGCTTTGGAGTTTTAGTCAAAACCTGCCACTGCCTTTTTGTGCTCCGCAATTCGGGTATTCTGACTTCTGGCGGCCAGAATCGTCTAGCTCTGATCTTGGCTCGCGGAAAAAGGCTGTTGATGGTTTGTGGTGTGTAAGCTACTTTGACCTTTTGTTGTTTCAAAATGCGACCCATTTTCTCGGAAACGCCATGTACATACGGCAGCACTACAGGCCATTGAAGTTGTTCTCGGCGGGTTGTTTGGTTAACGCCCACTCGCAGTTTTGAATAAAACACATGGGGTAATTGTTATATCGCAGAACGGCTTTGACTCGTTGCGTTTTTTCTCGTCTTCCTTTATTCGTTGATGGAATGTTATATGTTCTTTTCAGCAAACGGATCTTTTGTGCGGCACAAAGGGTGACACGAAAAGAAATCGAAATAACGGTCGAGGTGTGTCGGTTTTCTGTAAACATGTACTTGAATTTCTGTGTCGCGTCTACTTGTAATGGTGTCTACAAAAGGTAAGCTTTGCCTATTGGTGTTTTCTAGTTCCAAAGTGAACTGTATATTTGGGTTGCTTGAGTTCAGGTGATTGTTTTGAAAAGAACTTAACAGCCATTTTTCAAGCTATTCTCCATATTTTTAATTATGATATTAAAAATGACTATTACAAGCTCTTCTTCAAATAAAACTTTTCTTTTTTGTGGGAAACGTACTGTGGGAAATTGCAACTGTTATGATTAATTGGTAACAGACAGAACTGGACTCCACTAAGTCGTATTACCATTATTAAGCGTATGAAAGCTCAAGCAGTTAAGTAATCAACTAACAGTACTCGTGGTATTAGGAATTTTTTCAAATTGCACTCTTAACTGTGACTACCTATGCTAATAAATATAAAGTACAGTTAAATCTCCAGTTGCAACCACCGGTCTTCAAGGACCAGATTTCCAAAATACGAAAGGGTTACCCGTCAAATCACTATAATTATTTTGAAACCTGTTGCAAGCAACCATCTCCTGCAAGTGACTACCTAGGCTTGACATTTTGGGTGGTCGCTTAAAGGAGGTTCGACTCTATCTTTATTAAACACTTAATTTTTCAGGAAATGGTTCATTTGCAAATTCAAATTAAACTGGCAGTCAGGAATTCTGAAACCCTGAATATGCATATTGCAAAAGTTCTAAATTATATGTTAGAAATATAGCTTTAGGTTAGGTCCCAACTGGCTCCTGAACATATCATTACTTAATTGAGTTATTATACATGATAACTGTAGAGCAAATTGGGTTGCATTTATATTTGAGATTTTGTAATCACAAACTGTGGCATTTAAAGAATTAACTCTCTCTCGACTGGTGAAATTCTCCGGCTGAGGTAATTAATTATATATCAAAGCTTTCAGCAGCTCCAGCAGTCATCCAATTACTGAACACTTATTTAAGTAGGCTGTGCTTTATATAACCACAGAAAATAATTTTAATTAAAGTTAAAAATCTGTTTTGGATCGAAAAACTCTTCTTTAAATTAAGAAAACTGTTCCTGATTTTGCAAAATATTTGTTATCACGAAAACATTAGAGAAGAATGCATTCCCCTATGAGTCAGTAGAAGAGCAGACCTATAATTAGTGCATCAGACAGAAACAAATTAATTTTTTTTCTGACAGGCTCTTATTTGATTTAAAGTCAATAGCTTTGAACAGATTTGCAGCATTTCATTTCAGCTGAATCCTGGTTGCTTGATTAAATCAATGTTTGTAAACAGTGACCGTCGTAGAATACATTTTTTTGCCAGGTTAGGGACTGATGAGGCAAGGGGGAAAATAACAACCCTTACCCTACTGTCAGTATGGACCCACCAGTCAACAACATTCTTTTGGAACAGACATACTCCACTTCCAATTATAACACTGGTAAACTTTCAAGCCTTTCATTTTCCAAACTCAAAAGGAATAAAACGGGTTTTGTGTGAAATAGCTATAGATGTATCGTTTCTGATAAATGCTTTGTGTACATTTATTCTTGTTTCAAACCTGCTTCGCGAAATTTTGAAAGTCTCCATGAACCCTCTCGGCCACTTTTACATGTAAACGATCAACACTTTCATCCATCATGTTCGGCAGTTGAAGTCGCTAAAGCAACAGCTTAATGAAAATGTTTGAGTCACAAAATTCTACTTCAAATGTATATTGCAAAAAAAAAGGCTTTGGTATGTTTAAGTGAGTTTCATCTGTCATGACATTGTATAGAAATGTTTGGCCATTAATTATTGCAATCAATCAATCAATCAATCAATAAATCAATCAATCAATTTTAATTTAAACACACAAACATTAATCATACAGTGTAAGAAAAATAGATTACATATAAATATATACAAATTAAATATAGAAGACAATAAATAGTACTAATGAAATATTTACAAGTAATGAATCGCTGCAGCTGAGCCCACATTCAATAACCTTAAAAAAATGTTCAATAATTGCATGGTGGGAATGTACAAAGTAAAAAGATAGTCGGAAGTAATAACAATTGAGTAATAATTTACAATTGAATAATTGAGATATGCGTCAAAGTGATCTCGCGGAAAATTCTCTCAACAGAACAGTTTTTACGGGCCACCTGTAATTTTTCCAGGCGAGTAGAATAAAGAACCTGCTTTCATTTGGTTATAATTATAATTATTTACCTGACTGAAATATAACAGACAGCATTTAAGGTGGTACTTTACAAAAAATGTGGCGATGTTCATGAAAAAATACCAGTTTTTGAAAATACAACATTTAAGACCCTTGAAGTACTATTTCAAAAACGAGTGCGAGGGTTTCATCAGGTTTCCAAACGCGAGAAAACATTTGAAACCACGAGGCCGCAGGCCGAGTGGTTTTATTTTTTCGAGCGTTTGGAAACTGATGAAACCCGAAGCACGAGTTTTTGAAATTACTTCTCTAACAAAGAAAATTAGTTTTAATTATCATTTCAATAAGATTTCCCAATTCAACTATTATATTTGAGACGTGAAATGTGCATGATCCTCAAAACAATGTGCATGATGTGCATGATCCTATCACCTAATTGCTTCGCTGTGACAATTTTTGAATATTCATCAACTGATGTCACGTTGTTACCTAGCTGTTTGTCAGTTCCGAGCGAACACGTTGCTTCACAGAGCAAATGGCAAAGTGCAGATTTAGACCTCCTAAAACTAGCGAAGAAGAGGAAAAGTGTGTGGCCCGCGCAATTCTGAGGTAACGTGTGCATTTGGTCTGATAAAATTTCTAACGTCAGTGCCAATTTAGGTCGGAATTGTACAGCAAGGTTGAAAGTGAACCAAAACACGAGGTCGCCACCATCGAGCGAGAATTTAAATTTAGAAAAAGAATGGGCTTTTCAGTTTTGGGTATTTTAACAACTGTACCGTTACATTCAACGTTAGCAGTAAATAATTTAGTTTTAAAGTTTGTTTCGTAAAATGTGTGATTAAATAAAGTTGTTAATCGCCACGTGTTTTTGTTGCGTTATGAATATGCAGATTAAGAAAATTTGCATCCGTGTTTCTGGTCAGGTGGATGAGTTTAGAAATCCAATGAAAACCGAGTTGAAAACACGGCCGTGCTTGAAAGCCGTGTTTTCAACTCGGTTTTCATTGGATTTCTAAACTCATCCACCTGACCAGAATAAGATGCTCTGGTTGGGTAAGAGCTGCATGAATAATTAATGAGTTTGAGAACACTTGTTCAAAACACTTTGAAACAACCTTACCGAATTTATCTCTGGATGAGCGTAAGGAAAGTACACAGTGGTATAAGTTTTCTTTTTACGTAGCAACGGTCATAACAACGTCTGTTTACAGCCGGTAAGAACATGACCAAAAATGTAGATTAGTTTAAACAAATATCAACGATACTTTGTAGTAAAGCTGAAAAGAGATGCAAAACTCGATTAGTATAATAATTACTTGGAAAACCACTGCCTGATTTACCATCAAAGGCTCACTTTCTTTCCCTTCTAAAAGGGAACATTTCCTACAACTGCCGAAACGTTTTACAAAAAGGAACAACCATTGCAGTCCCTCCCCGGAGATCCAATCTCCAACCCCCCCCCCCCCCCCCCCCCGCCCAATGTTTGGCTTGTTAAGTGCTTAACTGATCCATCGTGTAAAAAGACTTTAAGTGCATTTTTCTCAAAGGTTTACTTTTGAACCAGCTGACTTCACGCTTACATTTCTACTTCGAAGAGTATTAAAGAGAAATTCCTGAAATTTGGGCTAACCAAGGACCAATAGTGTCGTTATTCAATAAACTAAGAAAATCTTAACATTTTAACGTCTGTCACTTGACAATAGATAATTTTGTTCACTGTTTGGTGCAAAATAAGGTTATTTCCAAATAAAGCCTGTAAAAAGCACTGTAAACAAGAGCTAACTGTCAAATCTTTAGTTTTCACATGAAGGAATGGCTCGATTGCAGTATGGATGTTTTTTCATCCTACCGAATACGGCAGTGATATTGGATTGAAAGGCTTTCTTATCAATCAAAAATTATTTCTATCAACATCAGAATATCACCATTATTATCAAGGGAGAAAGTGAAACATGCCCAAATTTCT
>JAHPZR010008938.1:22500-25000 GCA_019787425.1 Platygyra sinensis | reverse complement strand
GTCTCCGACATGTAAAGTGCTGATACTGGGCAGGTGCCCCAATAGACTGTGATTATAGGATCCTTCGAGAGTATTGGATCGTGATAAGGTGAGACGCTGTGTGCAGAGAACATCCATGAACATGAGGCTTCTATGTCTTACGCACTGGATGGTGAACAAGACGCCCCAGGGATTAGCTTCTCCTGCAATGCAAAAAGGGCCAGTCCCAATACAGACTATGAGCACAAAAGGATCGACTTTTTTGTAGCCTGAGGACTATACATGTGAGAACACTGTGTGGTTCGATATGGAAACTGTCGTTTCTCCGCGTACATGTTTGAGGGGCTGACGGGGGCCGATTCAAATATCAAAACCACAATGCAAACAAGAAACAGAGGGAAGCGGCGAAGCCTCTTACGAGTGAACAGTTGGGTGCCTCAGAATAACATATTTCCTTTCCCCCTCACTCCCCCGACCCCTCCCCCACGGGCGCGCTGGACGTTTAAGGGACCGCTCGAACCCTGTTCGTAAGATGGGATGGGTGGAAGAAAGGGTCGGCGTTAGTGCCTGAGCGATGTTGCCCAGAAGCGTTACACCAGTTATCACTGTAGAGAGTGGCACTTGTATCGACCGTCCTAATGGGGTGCGTGGCGTTCTGGGATGTTGGACCTTCAGGCTCGGTATACGCGCTCAAAACTGCCCTAAAAATCATGGGCCCGAATTAACAACAAAAAGCGGTTTCTATCAGAAATTCACATGGAGCCGGATAGGCTCTCTACTGCTTGTGACTCCGCATAGCGTCCAACCAGGAACCGTGCGAGTAAACAATCGCGCTTGAATGGCTCGGTGTGCCGACTTGAAAATTTCCACCAGCATTTGCAGCCAAGCCAGAGACATGGCGGTCTTTCAGGTTCTCCTTATCCAGTTTGACCAAGGCTACACTCGCTTACAAGCGTCGAAAACTTGCGGCAGAATCCAAGAATCAGCAGTTGAAAGATGTGTTTTGGTGATTCACAAAGTATGATATTTCGCAAAGAGCTCCCTCTCTTTGGTGGACTACACACGTGGCGATTCAAGAAGATTTGAGCGGTCAATCCCTTCGATCTCGCCAGCTTTATGTCTTGAAAATATCCACGAGGTCAGTTCCTCCAGCTGATCTTCGTCTAGACTGTTTGAAGCTTGCTTTTTCTGTTTCGCACATTTACATTTTTCGCAGACCGTTTCGAAGATGAAATTCGATTCCTCACGGCGCGATTTTCGCTTTTCCACGGATGAGGAAGACGTACGGGGTTCTTCGCATTGCAGATTTTCTTCTTAGCTACTACTTTCCGTATAAAAACTGGAATCATCGCCTGAAATACTGTCAGAGCAATCAGAAGAAGATTCCTCGCATGCATCCGCCATGTTTGTAACGCGTATGAGTTGTCACTAGTAGTTACGCATTAACAGATTATCATTAATTATGCATTCGCTTCTGATTGGCTTTTGAAAACTAATTCGCGGGAAGGGCTTGTCTAAAAATAAACCTACTTGTGAAAACGCCGTTGCACAGACGCTGTATGGAAGTTGCGCGCTCCGGGTGATGGGCTCCTGGTCCAAGAGACTGTGTAGATCTACTTTTTGCGAGAGAGGGACGTATACAAAGCATGGACCGGGGTCCATGGACCACCCCATGGACCACCCCATGGACCTGGTCCATAGACCCGATCCATGGACCACCCCAAGGACCACTCCTAATTTTCAACAGGAAATCGCCCCTGTCAATACGAAAATTTACCGGAGGTCAGGGTATGAATAAAAACGCAGACTCGTATTCGTTACTTACGTACTTGAGGGTTTGTCTCGTAATAGCGGGTTGATGTGGGATCGCACCCCATAAATGGGAAGACCACAAACTCGTTTTGAGATACAGATCTAGAGCATTTCTACCCCCCAATATTTTCATTCCAGCTTGTAAATTTAATGGGAGACCAAGAATGTATTCAGTTTTCGTTTTGAACGAAGCGTGACCTTGGAGGGGGTAGGTTGCCGGATGACATAACTCGCTCCCTCATCCAAGATGGCAGCTGCTTTGAAACGATCCAAAGATCAGGTGAGTATTTATTGCTCGTACCCACAAAGTATGCCTGTATTGCAAGCTATTTACAGTCGCAATACTTTGTTGTACTACCCCGTGTAAAACCGCTTACCCGCTAACCCGCTGTTACGATACAAACCCTCCAGGACGTAAGCAATAAATATGAGTCTGTGTTTGTTCATACTCTTGACCTCCGGTAAATTTTCATATTAACAGGGGCGATTTCCTGTTGGAAATTAGGGGTGGTCCATGGGGTGGTCCATAGACCGAGTCCATGGAGTGGTCTATGGATCCCGATCCATGTTTTGTGTACGTCCGCGAGAGAGATATGCTGTCCAATTTTGTCAAACATAGTAATTAAAGCCGGACGCATGGTGGGTGCAGGGTTCGTACACTTATGACCCATCAAAATTCCATGACTTTCCATGACTTTTTCCATGACTT
>JAHPZR010008938.1:15000-17500 GCA_019787425.1 Platygyra sinensis | reverse complement strand
TTTCTAATTTAGACGATTACAAAACAATTAACGTTGTACAAATGTTCATTTGTATTCTTTCGCCCATAGCTATAAAATCGTAACCTAATCAAAAACAACAAATATACTCACATATCGGTCCCGCTTGAGCCAAGGGTTAAGAAATCAGAAAAACAGCAAAAGTTCAAGGTTGACAAGGCCACGCCAGATGGAATGAAAAACTACTTGAAAGGGACGCTAACTCAGCTTTTATATGCGCGTGGTGACGCTTAAAGGTCCGATTACAGAACCAATAAAAAGGGAAGTAAACATTGTAACTACGTTGGTAACTAAGACATAGAGACAATTATTAACTGATCAAATTGGCCTTTGTCTAGTGTCCTTAACATGATCTTTTCTGTAAACAATCAGTCATCGCTGTCATCATACAGATCTGTTACAAAGAGGTGTCTGCGACATCGTCGTCAGAAAGCTTCTCGCTACAATAATATGCCTTGGACTCATCAAGCGATTCAAAGTCCAGATATGGAGTGTCCTCCTGCATCATTTCTTCCAGTGATTTCGTCACACTTAAACGTTCGTCCTTTCGTAAAAAGATAAAGGAATTATTACTAAATTTCTTGAGGTCTTAAGTCTCCCGTCTTATTAAGTTATTTAATACTTTAGGTTAGCCTCTTTTCGTAATCTTAATGTACTTGCTTTGTTTTATGTTAGTTTATTTCTATTTATTGTATAGTAGTGTTTTTTCTGTTATTTAGTCCATGTACAGACAATCCTTGTATTTGTAAAATGTCTTTAGATCTCCCCGCCTCGATAAGTTTATAAGCAATTTGCGGGGGAAACTAATGTAATTAAGTACTTGTATTTTTAATTTTTAATAAAATTTTGTTGTTTGTTGTTGTTGTTTTGTTGTTCTCTTAATCTCTTCATACATTGCCTCAAGTCAATGACAACATCTTTGTAGGTTTCAGCTCATAGACAAATAATGACCATCGAGATAGTAAAAAGACCGTGATTCACCAATCATAAATAGCTATTTTGCGACAGTCGGCTCCAAAAGAAAGTGCGAGCGTCGAGAATGTTAGGAACGGCTTAATTAAGAACGTATTTTAATACAGTAACCCTTACTTTTTCAGTTATCAGCTGGTGCAAAGTTGTTGGAAAGAGGAGCCCAGCGAAAGACCGACGTTTGAAAGTGTGACGAAATCACTGGAAGAAATGATGCAGGAGGACACTCCATATCTGGACTTTGAATCGCTTGATGAGTCCAAGGCATATTATTGTAGCGAGAAGCTTTCTGACGACGATGTCGCAGACACCTCTTTGTAACAGATCTGTATGATGACAGCGATGACTGATTGTTTACAGAAAAGATCATGTTAAGGACACTAGACAAAGGCCAATTTGATTAGTTAATAATTGTCTCTATGTCTTAGTTACCAACGTAGTTACAATGTTTACTTCCCTTTTTATTGGTTCTGTAATCGGACCTTTAAGCGTCACCACGCGCATATAAAAGCTGAGTTAGCGTCCCTTTCAAGTAGTTTTTCATTCCATCTGGCGTGGCCTTGTCAACCTTGAACTTTTGCTGTTTTTCTGATTTCTTAACCCTTGGCTCAAGCGGGACCGATATGTGAGTATATTTGTTGTTTTTGATTAGGTTACGATTTTATAGCTATGGGCGAAAGAATACAAATGAACATTTGTACAACGTTAATTGTTTTGTAATCGTCTAAATTAGAAAATGTTCTTAACATTACGATAGTGAACGCCCACCTTCTAGGTTCGAGGTCTTTGAGCTGTTAATCAGTTCCTTTTGTTGTGTAATTCTGTGATCGAATCTTATTTAGTATATTAGCGTAGTGTTTACGCTGGCTATTTTTTGATGTATTGCTATTTAATTTCGTTATGATATCGATTCCAATCGTTAATTTGTCTCGTGTAAGTTTTGACTCTTCGTTACGTAACCTTTACTGCGGAATTGATAGAAATTCGTTTCATATTGTTATTTCAGTTTACGATCGTTTATTTGATGCAATAAATCGCCGATAACCGTCATCTTTGGTTTTCCGTGGTTTACTTGTTTACCCTTGAAGACGACCTGTAAAGTAGTCCCACCCACTAGTTTGTCGCGACACGCCTAGAATTCGTTTCGTCTCGTCTTGTTTTGAATTTGCCAGTCGCTGCAAGCGCCACAGATCAAATGCTGTCGTTGCGCGGACAAAAATTTGGCAGGTGGATTTAACTTTTCCCCATGTAGTATATTCACCAGAGAAGCCAATGATATTTGAAATCTAACCATATATTTCATAGTTTAGGGGCTGTGGCATGAATATGGGGCACACAGACAATTAATCAAACTTTCTTTTGCTTATAAACTTGTGCTCCCCCTCAAAAAAAGCTTAGTGTAAAAAAACATTTATAATCAAAAAACTATAGAAAGTATAAACTAAGTTGAGTAGTCAGAGGGAGCAAATACCAGTTGATGGCGACTTGCGCTTTCCAACACGTGACTAAACGA
>JAHPZR010008938.1:0-10000 GCA_019787425.1 Platygyra sinensis | reverse complement strand
ACTTCAAGTGAAGTATTTTAAGATAAGCTTACAAATTTCGACTTCCGTCGGATACTAACACAAGCAAAATCTCAATGCGGTGTGTAAACAAAATAAAACGTTAACGAAACAATGAGACCAAAACTCTGCAAAACTTAACAAGAACTTAAGCTTACCTTGGACTCCACAGGGAGAGAAAGCGAGTACAAACCATCAATTTCTCTTGCTTAATTTCGGAGGCGAAAACCCAATTACGAAAGCACCTGATACGTCGTAATCAAATGGCTATGTTTTAGGATGTGAACTTACCTTTTAACCTGATTGTAACAGCAAAAAGCTCCGTGACAGAACAATTTGAACGTCCGCCATTTTGGAAGCCATGCTGAAGGCTTGGGCGCATAGCATGACGTCACTGCGCAAATGAGAAAAGCGCGCGAAATTTCGAGAAGACACATCATCTCCAAAATAGTGGAATGTGGCTGTATAGTTGGCTGTTCAAACAGAACGCCTAGAGATTCCAAAAAAATGGATAAGTTTTCATCGACTGCCCTTAAAAAACACACCACTTCGTAGGTTACTATGCACCTTCAGGGGTGTCTCGCGTGCAAGCGATGTAGCGCGTCCGGTTTAAACTGTAGATATCTAAAACTCCTATATCAAATTAAAGCTTATAGGACTGGCTATCAGACTATACATAAAATTTTGAAATAAAATGAATTGTCGAAATTTTTCACGACGCCTAAATGCCAGAGCCCAAATCACCTTTTGAGCGTTACCTGTCAAAGCGAATTTTGTTTTTTCGCTTATTTAATGTGTTCTTCCGTTTCCGGGGCCAAAGCGCTAAAAAAAGAGTCTGCGATTTCCATATTCAATTTCAGAGAAAAGTTACAGAACATTTGTGAAATAGGATTAAAAAATGTGGATTGATCGTACAAAAATCGCTCTTGAAAAAAAAGGATTTTGAAATTAAAAAAAATAAAAAAGTTCGGAGACAATATTTTGTTGTTTATATGTAAAACTAGATACTGTCAAAATTTAAGAGCAATCGAACGAATTCCCTTTGATTTGTAGCTCTTTAAAGTGTCCCCTTCTGGTGAAAAAATTGTTTCGAGAAAACAGCGCTAAAAAAAGTTTTCCTGCTTCGCAAACAAACTCCGCCCATAAACACAGTCAACTGGGTTCTCAGATAACTGAGCCAATCAGTACTTGGAAAGTTTACTTCCGTTGGCTTCTTCGTGAAATTTCCCCGCGTAATATTCAATCAACCCTTATTAGTGTTTCGCATTGTGCTCTAAGCGAAGAGAATATTTTTGGCTGCTTGTTTTTTTCTTAAAGCTGTTGGAGCAAATTGCGGAAGATAACAAAGGGAACGACCACTAGAAAGCAAACTAAAGCGGCTAGGCGGAAAAATCAAGTTCAGTAGTAAAAGACAACGCGGCAGCTTCAAATGAACCGATAAACTTTAGAGAGAGAATTATTTAGGCGATTTCAGAAATTTGGGCATGTTTCACTTTCTCCCTTGATAATAATGGTGATATTCTGATGTTGATAGAAATAATTTTTGATTGAGAAGAAAGCCTTTCAATCCAATATCGTATTCGGTAGGATGAAAAAACATCCATACAGCAATCGAGCCATTCCTTCATGTGAAAGCTAAAGTTTTGACAGTTAGCTCTTGTTTACAGTGCTTTTTACAGGCTTCGTATTAAAAGAGATTCTTAAAACATAAAACTGTAAAATGGCTTTATTTGGAAATAACCTTATTTTGCACCAAACAGTGAACAAAATTATCTATTGTCAAGTGACAGACGTTAAAATGTTAAGATTTTTTAGTTTATTGAATAACGACACTATTGGTCTTTGGTTAGCCCAAAATTTCAGGAATTTCTCTTTAATACTCTTCGAAGTAGAACTGTTAGCATGAAGTCAGCCGGCTCAAAAGTAAACCTTAAGAAGAATTCACTTAAAGTATTTTTACATGATGGATCAGTTAAGCATTTAACAAGCCAAACATTGGGGGGGGGGGGGGGTTGCAGATTGGATCTCCGGGGCTCCGGGAGGGAATGCAATGGTTGTTCCTTTTGTAAAACGTTTCGGCAGTTGTAGGAAATGTTCCCTTTTAGAAGGGAAAGAAAGTGAGCCTATGATGGTAAACTAGGCAGAGGTTTTCCCAAGTAATTATTATACCAATCGAGTTGTGCATCTCTTTTCAGCGTTACTGCAAAGTATCCTACCTTCTGTTTAAACTAATCTACATTTTTGGTTATGTTCTTACTGTAAACAGACGTTGCTGTGACCGTTGCTGCGTAAAAAAAACTTACACCACTGTGTACTTTCCTTACACGCTCATCTAGAGATAAATTCGGCAAGGTTGTTTCAAAGTGTTTGAACAAGTGTTCAAGGGTCTTACAGCGCTGATTATATTACCGTGAACACCTAAAATATGTCTGGAATGTTTATTGTGTTGTAACCAATCACATGCGAGATCTTCACACCACAGAAACCACAAGCAACGAACGGTTTTCTATCGACCTCTATCGGGCATGGAACAAATTATTTTCGTTTTGTTTTAACATTCAGTCTTTTTACAAGTAAACAATTACTTTTCCTGCCCATTTATTTACAGGTTTGAGCGATTTTGAAGTAAATTAAGCCGATGTGCCGGGGCAGACGCACGCGACAGTTTGGCGCGCGAATTTTCAAACTTTTTGTAACGATCGAAATCGGAATAATTAGTTACGGCTGATCGCAAATTTGTTCGGCGGTCTTTCCAGTTTGCGATCTTACGATCAAGGAACTTCTGCCGGCACAGTAGTTCGAGGGTTCAATTGTTAGCCCACACAAATCAACCCTTGTTCTACAAAAAATATTAGCAAGGATTATGCTAATCACGATTGTTGACTTTTTATTATCTTCGTGTGATGTCGTTACATGGAAAGCTGGTCGCTGTCGCGTCGCGTTGGCTTCTAAATTTTTTCTTTGTAAACTCGAACGATGACCTGGATGCGCTCCTCAACACTGATCTTGGGGAACAGCGGTGTTTTAAATTCCTAGTAAGACAGTTTGTACTCTTAAACAAAACAAAAATAATTTGTTCCGTGGCCGATAGGAAACGGTTCGTTGCTTGTGGTTTCTGTGGTGTGAAGATCTCGCATGTGATTGGTTACAACACAATAAACATTCCAGACATATTTTAGGTGTTCACGGTAATATAATCAGCGCTGTAAATGTAAATTTTTCATGAACATCGGCCACATTTTTTGTAAAGTACCACCTTAAATGATGTCTGTTATATTTCAGTCAGATAAATAATTATAACCAAATGAAAGCAGGTTCTTTATTCTACTCGCCTGGAAAAATTACAGGTGGCCCGTAAAAACTGCTCTGTTGAGAGAATTTTGCGCGAGGTCACTTTGACGCATATCTCAATTATTCAATTGTAAGTTATTACTCAATTGTTATTTCTTCCGACTATCTTTTCACTTTGTACATTCCCACCATATTTATTAAGGTATAGAATTGAAATAAATCCAAGATAAGAAGTCTAAACAAGGTTTTACAACTCAGCTTATCAATAGATCAATTCAATGGTTTCAATGGTTTTTCAACAGGACTGGTACTTTATCATGAGTCACGCAAACTACTGAGTCACACGGGAGCGAACGTGACCAGCTGGTTCACATCCGTTTGTAATCGCCACAAGAAAAAAATCCAGCGTTACTGATTTGTACTTATAAAAAGAGAGAGAAACCTTGGAAGGTGTCCATCTTGCCAGAGGTTTAAAGGTCGCCATAAAAACATGACCTGGATAACAGAATACTCACTCTCCTTACTTTAATGTTAAACGTTCAGTAAGGGACACTAACGGCAATTTTTACCCATGTTTGGTCAAAGGAGAGGTTAGGCTATGGAGTTAAGTACTTTTGCTCACACAAGAATTACTCCTAGTCACCTTTCGCATATTCACTTGCATTTTTCATCGTCTACTGCTATATTTTGAACTGACTCACAACGTGACTTGCTCCCAGTTGGCTTGACAGCTCAGTTCGTAGAGCACTGACTGCGTCGATATCGCAGAGGGCATGGGTTGGAATCCGTTTAAGGTAATTCCCTTGAAATTGTTTCAAACTTTTTTGAAACTTGGCGTAATTAACATCATGATATGAACTTAAAGAAAATATACAGTAAAAAAATGGGGCCACCATGCTTGTTTACACGTCAGCGGGCTCTTAAAATGGGTATATTTACTGGTTGCGCATTAAAAATTCGAATCATCTTCATACAGAATTAAGTCTTGGTTCCTTGGAAGACGCAAAGTTTTATCTTGAAAGCAAAGCTTCATTTATTGATCATGACATAAGCAGTATTGCCTCATTTAAGCTGTTTTTGATTTCTTGGTTGCAAGAATATTGCACTTTTTCGGACAGTTCCGTAGTTAACTTGAGGTCCTCGCCTTGGCTAAAATACACCCAGTTGGGAGCTATTTTCCAAAAACAATCGTGTTCCACTATCAAACATTTTTTCTTCTTCAAATACGTTCTTTATTAGACTGTTCTTAGCAAATACCTGAAAAAAAATCGGGGATCACTGTGCTCTTTTAAGAGAAAAGGAGAATATATTTCGTTATTGAGCTTAGTTTGAGGGAAATCTCTTACGTTCGCGCCCATTGCTACTGCGCATTTCTAGTGCGCACGCCATTCATTAGGCACGCGCATGTTATGCATTAGCCTCAAAACGAGTTCGGTGACCCCCGATTTTTTTTTTACGTTTTTAATCTAATCTCATCATTTTCTACCTGCGGTCAAAGTTTTAAAAACATCTGTACGTGGGAGGTTTTGGGCGCGAACGTCCTTAAGCGTGAATTTCTTTTTCAGGCTTTATTTTTTACAGCTACTTTAGTTGTATACACACAGAACTGTGATGACTGACTTGGGTCTTTAAGAAACAGGTAAATAAAAAGAAAAAAGGAAACTTAAAGCACTTCTTGCGATGGTAATCAATGAAGTTCCAGTTTTGAACCCAAATTTCTGTTTTTGAAATACAGTACCAAAAACACCGTTTTGGGCTAATAGTAAGTTTCTACTCGTAATTCTCATTACTATCTAAAGCATGACGGATAATTGAAACTTTGTCGATTCGAACTTCAAACATTTCACTGAAAAACTATTTACGTGGTAACATAGCCACTGATCTGTTGTGTTAATTAACTACCCTTATTTCTCTTGCTTGACGTATAACGAGACATTTATCTCGACTTGTCTATATTTGATGTCAAAATGTCGCTTTTGGCTTTATCGGTTGTGTTCAGCTGGTTTTTTAGCATGTATTTAACGAACGTTAGAAAGCTTGCCAAAAACAACATCAGAGCTGGTGCGACACGTTTCTTTGACTAAGAGAGGAAGCGCTAACATCTGGATCAACTAAAGTAAGTCAACTGCTTTACTATCGTGGTTCGTACATTTAAGTTACAGATCCACCACTTTCTAAGGATGAGTTCAAAGGAATATTTAATGTTATAACTTGCCTTAAAAACCTCTTAAATATCGCATCTGAGAAGCAACAAAGCATCAGTCAAGATTGCTTTGGTAAGACGAGGGTTTTTTAAATTTATGTGTTAAATGTTTTGCAATTTCAACTAGAAGAACAGATTGGAACATAGAGACGAACTGACTGAATTTGAATGGCGGTGACGAATAGAGAATCCTTAACAGTAAATGAAATGAGTTTTTCTTTTTCTCTTGTGTCAGAATTTTTATCGAAGAGATCAAAGACGTTACTTTGGAAAAAGAAATCTCTATTCTCTCATATATCTTGTTTTTCCTCTTTTTTAAGAAAAAAGCTACCTATCGAAATAAATTAACCACCGCAGACATGGAACATTGTTATACCTCCCAGCTCAAATACGTTTTCTGATTGGAGGAGAAACGTGTCACGTGTTGTGGGCCAAAACTCACTAACTTTCTGGGGCAAACAAAACTCATTAAATCCCTAGGGAAACAATAGCTAGCGCTTGAGCTTTCCACTCGCACGTGATCTGGTCGTGCTCCTTGAAACCGCGGCAAATCTGTAAACCAGCCGGCGTGAAGCAAACGACTTCTTCGTAGCTTTTTCTATTTTGAGTTGGGAGGTATGACAAAACATTTAATGACTGGTCCTGCGGGAAACAGTGAGTTTTGTTTCTCTTTTACCTCAATTTTCCACTCGGTCTGGGCCTCGGGGAACTTTGAGGGTCTCGGGGAAACAAAACTCGCTGTTTTTCTTGGGGTCAGTCATTAAGTACTTATTGACATATGAAAGAAAGTGCAATACACGATCTGGTAGTACAGGAAAACCTGAAGACTTAGTAGCAACTGTATCCATCCCAGAATGATCCTAGGCACTCAGCAATATGTTTTATCATAATCTGAATTTCTTAAAACAATTGTAATTAATTCTGTTAAGGTGACTCCTCAGTATTGCATTGCGCATCCCTACTGCGCAAGTTTTTTTTTTCTTTTAAACGAGCATGGTGACCAACACTTTTTATTGCTTAACAATAGTGTACATATCATCTTCTTTAATTTAAAAAAAATTAAAAAATTTTATCGGAAGGAAAAAAGATATAGGTGAAAGCGTGCAAAAAAGCGTACTCTGAAATGCAAGTTATGACCGCGAAAACAACGACTATGGGGTGATTTTCGACAAATTTCATAGGTCTTCATGTGATATTGTTCCATACGGTTGAAACTTTCTACCTTTCAAGCTACCGCAAAATATAAATTGGACCGATGAATAACGCGCGTGATTAGCACGAGTACAGCCATGAATTGGGTAAGATTGGCCCATCATATCTCTTAAGCGAGATTGGTGACCCATCATTTTTATTGTGTTTTTGGAAACAGTGCTTGGTAGAGAAACGTTCAGGGAAAGTTAAAAAAAAATTCATCGGTCATTTTAATTTCTGAGGAATCACCTTAACCGTAAAAGCCACCCGGCACCCCATTGAGTCCCTCGTTTAAGCCTGAATCTCTCTTTTTCGGGCTTTATTTTCACAGCTTCTTTAGCTGTGCACATGACTGCAATGACTTGTCTGTATTTATGCCAAAAATGTCGTTTCCGTTTTATCGCCGGGCGTGTTCAGCTGGTTTATTGGCATTTATTTAACGAACATTAGAAAGCTTGCCAAAAACAACATCCGAGCTGGAGTGACACGTTTCTTTGACTAACTTGGAGAGGAAGCGCTAACATCTGGATCAACTAAATTAAGCGGAGGTTCTTACAGTTAAGTTATAGGTCGACAAAATTTCGCCACTATCTATGGATGAGTTCAAAGGAGAGTTTAACGTTAACTTACTGTAAAAACTACTTAAATGTTGAAACAAACCATCATTCAGGTTTGTTTTGGTAGTACGAGGGATTTTAAATTTAATTTCTAGAAGAATGGGGTTTTCGTGTTAATGAGTGTTTTGTAGTTTCAACTGGAAGAATAAATTGGAACAAAGAAAGAATTGAATTTGAATTGAGGTGACAAATAGAGAATCCTTGACCATATTAAAATGAAATGAATTTTTCTTTTCCTGATGTAGCAGAATTTTTATGGAAGAAATCAAGGGCATTACTTAGTAAAAAGAATTGAAAATCCTATATATGTGAATATACTTAATAAGAATGTCGAGGAAAAGTGAAGAGTGATCATCGCAGTAAATTTTCCAATTTAAGAGGCTGTCTCTCTAAGAACCACCCACTCAATTTCGCTTGAAAAATAATTTTGCCTGAAACTCTGGCAACTGAAAGACTTTACCAAGGTAAGAATAAAACAAGATTTCTTTTGATTCGAAATGATTTTCTAGTCGCGTCAGGAGCCATTTAATATTTCGCCTCGTCAGGGCCCGTCGCGCCGTCTCCAAAAGCATAAAATTGGCATTTTTCGTGACGCCGTAAAATATTTCATTCGCAACATCTAGTATTGAGTCTTATATCATTTTGCTCATAAACCTTTCTAGTTTTCCGAGATACTAACCAATTTTGTCTCAATTTAAGTGGCAAGACGAAATCAAGCATATTACTGAACACTATTATTCGCCATCGAACGATGGCTGGAAATGGCCTTCATTTAGAAGCTAATTTTTAAAATTTGGGACCTAGCTGAAACCTCTAGTCTACACAGCTGCAAAGTGTAGTCCTTTATCGGCAAAAATATGCAAAAACCCCTGTACGATTTCAGTATTTCAAAAGTTATGGCCGTTTGTATCAGCACATGTACGAGCATTTCCGACATTCAAGCCTATATCAAAATCGACCTATCCGAGCAGATTTTATTATAACTACAGCTTACCTACTTCGAAACTTGGTTTTATTTCCAACTTCAGTCACTTTCCAAGCCTTCACGTTGCTGAATCAGTCACTAGCAGTTCCAGTAAATTGGTAGGTTTTGCCTTCGAAACTTGAGCACAGCTACATCGAGTTTCTTGGAAGCGAACAAAGCTCGACTCCATGGTCACATTTTGGGCTAAAATACCCTATCGAAACATCTTTTCAGAGCTGGATTTCTTCAAGAATCAGATAACAAACTAATCAAGTCTGGTATCAAGGAGAAAATCAAGCTTTGAAGGCTTAAATTTAGAGGAAACCCCCGTTTAGATCGCTGGAAGATCAGATGAGTACGGTACAATCAGCGGTCTCCTCTCTTGGTAGGTACTTTAAGTAAGATTATTAATGTGTATCATAACAGGAATTTTCTATTTCTCTGTATTACTTGTATTCCTAATGCATTCCCTTGTATTATCTTGTATTCGCTAATGTATTCTCCTGCATATTCTTGTATTCCCTTGTTGTATTCTCTTATATTCTCCTGTACTCTTGCAATCGTTTGTGAACCCTTGTATACCTATGTGATCCCCAGTAAACCCTTGTAATCCCCTGGAAACCCTTGTATACCCTTTTTATCCTCTGTAATCCCTTGAAAACCCCTGTAATCCATTGTAATTCTTTGATACCCTTGTATACCTCTGTAATCCCTTGTACACGCTTGTATACCCCTGTAATCCTATGTAATCCCTTGAATCCCCTGTTATCCCTTGTATTCCCTTGTATACCCATGTAATCCCCTGTAATCCCTTGTTTACCCTCGTATACTCCTGCAATGCCTTGTAAACCCTTGTACACCCTTGTAATCCCCTGTGAACCCTTGTATACCTGTTCATGCTCTATTTAGCGTAAGACGACACATCGATTTCAGCGCGCAGTTTGAAACCATCTTTTGCTCCCAAATTTTTGACACAATGATTTCACCTATTTTGAGTTATTTATTATTTGAGTTATTGAGTTAAGTCCGGGGTCTCTTTATCAAATCAGACTTCAAGTATCCGGACACTTCACCGATTGAAAACGGTCATGCACTTACAGTTTTGTAAACCCTATTTGTATACCTGCCAACTTTTTCTGAGATATAAGCGTGAGATTTTTATTCTGGGAGTGCTGGGATTTTTGAAGACGACACGATCATTTCCGAAGATTCCCGAAGAAGTCCGAAGTCTTCCGAAGAAGTTCGAGCTCTTCCGAAGTCTGCCGAAGGCGAAGTTATCGAGAAAACGCTTATCCAAAAGGACCAACGTTAGTTGATAATATCAGCGCTATAGTTCGCTCCCAGTGCTTTTAAATTCAAAAATCAGAGATCGCGAGGAAGGTATTGCCATTTAATCATTTTACACATGGTTTTCGTTCCTTACATGGGTCTGAGTTAACATATTTTTGGAAATTGTGCCAAGCAAGACGGCAACAACGCCACATTTTAAATAAATGTGAATTATTATTATTATTATTATTATTATTATTCTTATTATTAGTATTATTATTAATTATCTTAATTTTATTATCCTTATTAAATAATAATAATAATAATAATCCACATTTATTAAACATGTGCAGTTGTTGCCGTCTTGCTTGGCACAATTTCCAAAAATATGTTAACTCAGCCCTATGTAAGGAACGAAAACCATGTGCTAAAATGATTAAATGGCAATTACCTTGCCTCGCGATCTCT